>KI915053.1:2234514-2245399 GCA_000473445.2 Anopheles farauti
TTTATGTCAGCCATGTTTCCATCTATCATGCTGTTACAGTCGCTAAACCATCTCGAATGGTTGTATTATTCTTAGCATGTTGTTACTTCCGAAAACCATCAGCATTACGGAAAGAAATGTGTTCCTCCGAACATCAACCAACAAAGTCAAACGGTTTTTTTATAGGATTCGACCACATTACATAGAATATCATGGATAAAAACACGCATCATCTACTAATAAATCGTTCCCCGCTTATGATCTATGACAGCAATATTGTGGCGGAGTGGCAACGAAACGAAAAACGCTTCGTGCGGAATAAAACGTAACGTGCGTCGACTCTCGGAGACAAAACCAATAAAAAAAGCCACCGGTGCACGATTTGTCTCAGAATACGGGTGATAAAACACGAAATTAATATCGATCAAATGGTGAAAAATCATAACGGGGAGCATTTTGTGATGGTTTCAGTCATCAAACGTGCTTCTTGAATGCTATTTATGTCTTCGGTGTGTCACAGGGAGGTTTTCTGCTCGGAAGTGATGCAATAAAAGACACGAATCCGGTGAAAAAACACGACTCCAAAAATTATGACAAAAATTTGGTAAGCTTTGTTACGACGTGGAGGAAAAACACACATCATCAATGGCTGCCTGGCATACGGTTCCGAGCGTTCACGCTTTTCCCCTACGACACCACTAAGTGTTGATCACCAGCACAAACAACATTCTTTCATATTATACGCATGCGCTTTCTTCAGGATGTCTAGCGGTTGCTAATGCTACCTTACATCCAGTAGAAACGTGGAATAATGACACATTTGCCACAGGAAAGCACTCCTTTTCTACGTGTTTGTGGGTATAAACAGAATATCCATGGAAGTCAATGCTTCCTTTGTGCTTGTTACGGTCTAATCGGGGAGTAAGTTTCACAACAAGCTCAAGGAAGGAATGGAGTTGCTTTTTGAAAAGACTGTCCTTCTCTTCATTGTACACTTTGTGAAAGTGTTGTCCAAACGTCACAAACGTGTAGGTCGTTCAATGCATTATTAATTCAATAGTAGAGCTAAAGTGTTCTCACGTTGTGGAAATAAATTTCGATTTGCATTAGATTTGTGTAGTTTTGTTGCTGAAAAACTTATCCATAAGGTGAAGATTTCATCCATGTCGACTAATTTACGCTTATCGTATGTTCATCCTTAAAGAAATCCAGTCATTGATTTGCTCTTGTACATCCTCTAAGCCAGAAACACAAAGAAGTGGAAAACTTCTTTCCTTCCATCTTCGAAACAATCCATGCAAATTTCTGTCCAACTAACAGAAGTCGTTCATACTGTTGAATCCGTAGTAAATGTTTATGCCTTTATTGCTGCATTTCGTGTATACATTCACAAATCTTAACATTTTCTTTAGATTATATGCAGATATGACCTTGCATTTTCCTGCGCCCTTTGTCTTGCAATTCTATCCATACCCATCGATCAGCTAGTCGAACTACTGATTTGCTTACTTTCCTACTATCAACGTGAACCCAAACCGACCGAAAGAAGAGAATATGACGCTGAACCATGTTTATTGTAACTCATAAAACAATAAAGTAGTAAAATGTTGTACACATAGAATGCGAGGTAATGTAGAAAGCTACATTATAACACCTAGTAAAGCGCCTGTGAAGGCAAGAATGTATAAGATGTTGTGTTTTTTTTTTAATTTTATTGAACGAAGATTAAACGAAACAGTTAGCTCTTCCTATTTATGGGGTATCTTAGTGTTTGTACAATAATTTGCGGTTTAGAATGTAAAACTAAGCGTTAAATCGAGGATAGGCTACATAATTCAACGTGTTTAAGCATGGTGGGACGAACATATCTCTTTGTATTTCAATATTTTCTTCATTAACAAGTTAGCTGTTTCCTGCGCAAAGTGTTGAATGTTTTGAGAAATCCAGTTTCAAATCCCCATTTACTATACATTTGATGAAGCTAAAGCTACCTCGCACTTTGAACCCTCTTTCGCCGCCCATTTCAGGCGCGTTCACATTCATAAATTGAGCTACTTATCGCAGCAACAGCGACAAATACTAACACAATTTATGGAAGTTTATTCGGAGACGCCGATAAACGAAGCCTAAGCTGTTTCCTCACTATGTGATGATTTCCTCTGATCAAAAGCAGGAAATTCGCCAAACGATGTGATTCCCTAGCAAAACAGGTATGCGAGGGACTTCTATTTTGTCCATGTTCGTCTATTCCTCTAAGGCGCCATCTCTCTCCTTCTCATCACGCTCACGCTATGTATTTGGTAAGAAACGCCCTCCAGTTTGCTATGGCTGCCATGATGAAGGGGACGACGAAAGGCGTTTCTCTCCCTTTCACACGCAAGCGTACACGGCAATCCTCCGTTCTCCGATGTTTGTTCTCTTTTCGACACACAACACAACCGCAGCCGACGGCGCGAATTGCCAGCTTTGTACCTTTGTACCGTGTGCGTACATAAAAGTGGTATATAAAATGAAATGTTGTTTCCGAGTTCTCGTCAGTCGTTTACGCTGAGCTCATGCTGCATGATTTTACCGAAAGACGAGGATACGAGTCGTGAACGAACGAAATATTCACATGCCCTCAGACGCTGTTCGAACACGGTTGTGTTGAAAGACCCGTCGCTGGGACAGGATCAAACGACGGCATTATCAGTTGTGTGAATAAGAGTGTAATTGGCTAAGCATAAAACATAGAAACTCAGCAGTGCAAGAAAACTATCGTGATTGTGAACAAATCAATGTTCGTAACAGTGAATTAAGTGTGCAGCAAAATCACATAAAACGGTGTGACTAAAGAGTGTCTAGAACATCGGTTTGTGATAGAAAAAAAAGCTTACCAAACAAGTCTGTGACAATGCAAGGATTTCGAAACTATGGTATGGATGCGCTGCAGCATCGTGACGCCAGTGTAGGACTAGCGGTGGATCTCATGTCGGCACATCAGTACAGCACAAAGGCGTCGCCTCCATTATCTCCACTAAGCGGTAAGCATCAAGTACCACTACTACTTTTCCACCGTCGCCAGCGATTCCGTCGCACTTCCTTCCGGTGCTCCGTGGTCACACAGTCATTAGCTTACAAAGTGGTCGTTAAGTGGGATGTTGCTAAACAAACGGCGCTGAAACTGCGGAAGTCAACGGCAGAGACGATTGCATTCTGGCACCGCTTGCGTTGGAGAAGCATGTGTAAAAAGATTCCATCTGCTTAGATACCATGAACATGAACCACTTGAACCTTGATGTGAGTGAGGTCACACGGATGCAACTGTCTTTCTGCTTTATGTTCGTCGTTCCGTATTTCCGTACGCGCATTTGTGTTTGTGTGTTTGTCCCTTTTATATGTGCTAAAACTGATGCTAAAGAAACTGTTCGGCTCTTCTGCGCTTATTCCCAGATTGCACCAGTCCGCCTTCCTCGGATCACGGAGGCAACAACCAGCAGCCGCCACTCGATCCCTCTGTCCGACGCTATCGAACCGCTTTTACGCGCGATCAGCTGGCCCGCCTTGAAAAGGAGTTCTACAAGGAAAACTACGTCTCGCGACCCCGTCGCTGTGAACTGGCCGCACAGCTCAATCTGCCCGAGTCTACCATTAAGGTTAGTATTTGCTTGCCGCTGATTTCACCCACTTTTGCCGGTTCCTTAATGTCCATACACAACCCGAGCCGAGCCACTGAACCGTACCTTGCATAGCAACGCATCGGCTACTGTGAGCAATTATCGTGTATAACGATTATAAAATTAATATAATTATCACCTTCCTTTGTGGTTTGCCGCCATCGATTCATTCGTACCCATCCCGATCGCGCTCTGTCGGCCTATTTGACATAAAAGTCAATATAATCGTGCGATCCTTTCTTCACCAGCTTCGCTGATGATCACCCATATTATCGTTATGATGAAATATTTCTCACTCTCTCGGCAGCATGCCGGGTAAGGGAACGCTTCAGAACGCTCGAATGCGCTGGTGCGGTGTGATTTTATTTGTATCCAAACACATTCCCACTACCCACCCACCTTCGCCGACGCGCTTTGTCACAAAGTGGTCGAGACGAAAATATAGTTGTTTAAATTGCGAAGATCGGTAGCGGCGGATCATCGCTTTTCGTTTTGACTTCTTCATCCCGATTTCACTCCCTAGATCGCAAGATTTTACTGCCCAACGTTTATTGTTGTGTCGGTGGCTACTGAAAATAAATAATTGAGCCGATTGTTGAGCCGCCTGGCCGTTCGAGAGGCTTAGCTAAAGGTGATAAAGGAGAAGCTTTACGACCCGTAGGTGCTAATTGTTTTTTCGGTACCAACTTTCTGCTTAAATTCCTTTCTCATGCTCGCCTGCCTTTAAATGAATGATGATTCACGCGACTTTGTTTTGCTTTTTGGTTATGTTTTCTTTTATCTTCAAAAGCCCGTTACGTTATCACATATTCAACAAACAGTTTTCTGTAGCACCGAGCTCACCAACTTCCTCGTTACGCTGACGAATGATTTATGTTTTGTTTTCATTTTCAGATCCTCCGTTAGGTGTTTGCATTCTCACTGGGTGCCACTATTGTGTGGATAACTTCTGGAACGGGAAACGACTCCCAGGGAGCACTCAGTGGCGTACTTCATGCTGGCGCAATGCCACTGTTGGCATACGCACCAGCACACTCAGCACCCGACACGGTCGCACGCTTCACCAAGGACGATGTCCAATGAGTTCTGAGTCGGCTGTCAGCTGTCATGTGACCTTGCCCACTGCGACATCGAATGCTTTTCAAGCGTTACAAATTGGTAACAGGACGGCAGCTGAATGAGTCTGAACATGGCGCAACGGATCAGAAACGATTATAAATGAATAAAGATAAATTTACAAACACACATGAGTTTTATTGGTTACGATATCTGCTTCCACTACATTGTTAATTTTCATTTTTTCTCAAAAATGTCAACAAGTAAATAAAATTCCTTGAACTCATGGTTAATATATAAACCCCAAATATGTTACACTTTAAAGGCCTTTAAAGGCAGTGAAATTAAATTTAAAGCTGGTCATTAGATCCTATTTAAGAATAATTTGCAAATAGTTGGTGAATGTTTTGTCTCAATGTTATTAATAAAATGTTCAATGTATGATATTGCCACAGTTTCCATCACAGAATTCCGAAAACTTGAGTAATCTTAGCAGGAGTTGTCTGTGTGTTTTTTAACCATTCACGAGCCACTTTTTAGATATTTTTCTACTTTTTTGTAAATACAAATCAATTTGATTATTTTTCTTAACGACAGAAGATTGCATCAGAATAAATAAAATTCCACCAGGGTAAACATTTATAATGAAGAAATTCCATCAATTTACCAATTACCATCAATTTAGTTAGTTAAACCGAAAGTTTGAATTCCTTTTTCCCGTGCTCGTTACATTTTATAACAGCAAGTGATTTATACAATATATTATATGCTCTTCTTTCTTTGATTGAAAGATTGCTGTGAAGGAGTCATTAACTTGTGTTTTGAGCAATATATTTTATACAGTCTATTGACTTTTTTATGTCAAATTCAAATTTGACAAAGAAAAATAATAATATGCATCCATTTGAAAATAAGTTGGCGATGTTTGCCCTAAGATAAATTTATTTGCTTAAACAATTTAGCTATTTACTGCAGTCCGTAACATAACGGTACACCCACCCGTTTTTTGTGCGTAAAACGAAAAGTTGTAGAGTAATATTGAGCAAAGATGTAGTTTAATTTAAAATTCGTTATCAAATACCTGTAGTTTTTAACGTATTCAAATAGTGTACAGATATTTTTAATGATCGGTTTTAAAGCAGCATAGCTGCACTAATTCTTACGCAGAAGTAAGTGTTTTGCAATCGTATAATGAAGGGGAGTCCGGTCTGTGAAATGAACCAGGGGATGGTTTTTGAAATATTTTTTCTTGATATTCTAGATGAACAAATTATTCTTTGATTCATAAGTTTTCTATCCCTGAATTTTAAAGATACTTCAATTTCAATTTGCTTCCATTAAATATACGCCCTTAATTATAATGAACATTTTGCAAGTACTAACTCAGAATAATATATACATGTATACATGTTTAGAAAGGTTATTTTACCAGTACTAAAACGAAAAAATAATAAACTAAATAAAGGCTACCTAAAAATATAAAACAAAAACAAAATACACAAAATATGAAGAAAATCTTGACACCTGAGAGAAGAGGTTCATTAAACTTCCTAAAATATTGTTGATAATATCTGTATAATATTTAAATATGTTTAAAACTACGGGTATTTTAAAACGAAATGTTAAACGGTTATTTACGTTGAAAATTGAAACATACTTAGGTGAGTGTATAGTTGTGTTTCAGGAAGCGATTATGAGCATTGTGAAAAAATAGTAAAACTAGTTTTAAAAATTTGTATAATCATAGAAACGTTTATTTTATTATTAGTCACTTCTTAAATGTAGTCTATAAACAAGAAGTGTACTATAAGAAATAAAACTATCAACATAACGATTGTTACTGTTCTTTTCATAATAATTGTTTACTTCTCATTTTCTCACTACGGCTTCATTTTAAGCGTTATAAAAAACGAGTAGTATTTATCAAGGACGCGATAAAAGTGTCGAAGCAAAAACTTGAGCATAAGCAAAGAGTAAAAACAATAAAGAAAAGTAAGGGTAAGAATGGGAAGAGATGGCGTGTAAACAAAAGGTTCGTATGCGCCAGACAAGAGACGGACACCCACAAAAATCACCATCAAATAGGCTTATAGACAGTCCGATAGCACACATAACTAAGGATCATTCGCCGAAAATCGTATACGACACAAAAAGAAATAAAAATAATAAACTTTTAAAACAGTTTTTGATGTTAAAATGACAAATCTTCTCAACGATTAAATATGTTGAATTAAGTTGGATCGATGTTTATGTCACGTTAGATCTGTTGCCAATCAATAATGAAAATTAACAACAAAAAATCATTAAAGCAATGAAGAAATTTTTAACCATAAAAACCAACGCAAACATCTTTAACATCCGACGGCTCAGAAGCGTTTTTGGTTCTTTACAAAATTATTCACGCTGCTGATATTCCCGTAGAAAATGGAGATTAGATTTTAGATTTCAAATTTTGTATGATCATTTGTTCATATAAATATAATAAATATAACATAAATAATATTGAACTAACAAAATACGGGCAAAAACAAAACTAAACATGACGCATTCAACATTGAATTGTGTCCATCTTCATCTCAACATGGTGTAAATATTTCACGAGGGGTGCATCCATCCCCGACATAGAAAACTCTATCGACAATCTCACCCAACTGTTCCAGCGTTTAGTGTTGAACAGTTCAGGAGGTTTGTTTGGGTCCTGGTGTTGATTTCTCTCTGTGAGAAAAAAGCTACTGCCAGTTGTTAACAAGTGAGCAATTTACACCCCATGCTTCGCTACGGAAAATTAGGCGCCGTGTTACAGCGTGAGCATATGTTTATTCTTTTTTAAGTTTTCCATCATGATGCATGTGAAAGTGTTCGTTTCTGAGACGCTTCAAGCATATGCGTGACGAATTAAAATCTACCAAATCTCAATGGTGCGTATAAATTAAAATTATGTTAAAGCAATATTAATAAGAAACTCGTAAAGTAAGTGTGGAGTAATGAAATGAACCGTTTGAACGGTTATCAAACGGCTAATCGGTAAAACAATATTTTTTCTTATAATATTTTTTCTCATAACAATATTTTTTCTCAATTTACCAAACTTTTGGCCAAATATAATGCAATTTGCTTAGATAGGCACGAAAGTTGCCATCATCAACCAGCACCTTTACTTTTACAGAATAGATGAAGTGAAAGTACTCGATCTTCATCACATACTACAACCACATGAAGGTATTTAATTTCGCACGGATAGAAAACGATGCACAGGATAAAATAATGTTCAACATACTTTCTGATTCATATATACGATACTTTACCTTGATGTAGGTAAATCATTTGTCAATATTACAGATTGAAAAACAATATTGATGCTTTCATTGTTTCCTCTCACCACATTTCATCAAACGTCGAGTAATTAAAGCAGCTTCCGTTGAGTAAAACAATCAATCGAATGTGTATACTTATAACAAACTCCTAACACATCTCAATATTTTCCACTTAGTACCACTCAGAAAGGCGCGTTAATGGTTTTACATAAAAAAAACCGCCCAATTATCCACCGCACCGAAGAAGAAGACCCTTGCTTTGCTTTCGTGTAAATATTGATCATCACCGCTCCGTAGGATATTTCCATCGGTTATATTTAGCGGCCACTCGAGGTAAAACTCGAAGCAATCGGTACGGATACCGAGAATCGGCTGGAGAGGCCGTCGAGGGTCTTCGTTCGTTCACGGGGACTGCTGCCTCCATTTTAATTGTGGAAAACATTCGAAAAAACGCACTACATAAACCCTCATCTCCGCTTGGATTGGGAAAGCCTATGTGTAGGGTGTGTGTAAAAGACCAACAACTTCCTCCAATGTATTCCTGAAGACAGCAACGAGCCCACCATGTCTAATTCTCACTGATACATACTAAAGACCGCTTTTAAAAAAGTCCCTAAATTCATTCGTACAAGACATCACGCATCCTTCATTCGCTCCATTTACAGCTTCCGGTATTCGGTACGACTCAAGATGGAGCACTTTATAGGAGGGTGCCGAGGTGGCCCGTTTTCCCCGTTTCCGGGAGTCATAACATTTTTTATAGCTGCAATGAGCTCGTTCATTTGCTTTTCACTTGGATGTTTTGATTTCGCAGTGATTGAGTCGAAAAAACGATAAGTTTTCAGTACCATCTAATGAACGCAATGAAAACATTCCCAGATGGTGCTGAACCATACCGTAGGGCAGTGTTCTTTATTTGTTTGCGTTAAAAGTATGTTTACCAAGTTAATAAGTCGGATTAAGCTCTCGCTAGCGTCTAGAAACTTTTCAACTAAGCACAACTGCAGCAATCCTCCGGAGAAGTTGATGACGTATACCACCACCGGGCTCGTCGGTTGATAGGGAATGTCAAATCAAAATGGTACCTTCGTAACCCCAGGGTGAAGAAATCGAATCAAGCACGTGCTGGGAAACAAAAAACAATGAAAGAAAAGAAGACGATGAGCATGGAACCGATGGAACAAACATCCGATCTGATTCTCCACGCACACCACAACGGGAGATTGCGTTCTCCGTACCATCGCGCTGATGGCACTGGAACGATCGTTTAAGTATATAAGCGATAGCAGAATCGCGGTAGCTATGCCATTATTTATCCAAGACCCTTTCCAAGGGCTTATGTGATAGGGCCGTTCATGTACTATTCCGTTGGCCGCCTCCACGGTGGAAGCGGTGGGTGGAATGTGTCGACCGGTCTCAGTTGGTAATCACCTCCGCAACTTCCGTCGACATCTTACCCAGCGCTGACATCGTTCTCGAGTCCCTTCTGCCGTCGTGGGTTAGAAATAACGAATATATTAAGCAGGCATCATGTGATGAATTTATTGGCTCGATTACAGACACACAATTTATTACACTTTTTCCATGTTGTTCGGTGTATTTGTGTGAGTGTTTTTTTTTTGGCGAGGTTTAAGCAAACGTTTCGGTGAAGGATCTTACTGTGGTATAAGGTGGGTGGATGATGGGGTTCGTGTTATTGCAAAATGAAGCCCGTTCTGTAAGACACATTCAGTTATTTCGTTTCACTTCTTGTTGTAGAGTATAAAGATATTGGGCAGGAACGAGCAAGTTAATGTCCAGGAAAGAATGAAACAAAGTTTAGGAACTGATGAAACAGTTCCACAAACAATTTGATGATGTGATTGTGTTCCATTGGGCCTCTGATTTAGAAGCAAATAAGCACATCAATTTGAATAGTCAAATAGATGTCAACACGCAAGCATGAGCATCTCATAAGCACCGTCTTGACAAGCGACAGACCATCATGTTCCAACTGTTGCAGTAATACATTTAAATTTAAAACTCCTCACAGCCAACGAACTCCTAGAAATTATGATCATGATGTCATTTTTGCTCATGGCGATATGCTGTAACATTCCTGCCTACAGAGAGGCAGAAGCGAGATAAAACGTACATGAATGCGTAATGTGAAGCGTGATGAAGAAGCGTGAAAAACCGAAAATCGCAATAAAATGTGAAATTCCTTAGTACTGCGAAAATTAACGGAGAATTCAACACGTTTTTGAATGTTGATTGGTTGGATTCACAAACCCGTTTTTGCATGGATATGTTAATTTATTTCTTCTTTGGTTTCGTTTGTTAACACTTAAAAGTTTGTTATCAAGCGATTATATCGGCGCTTCAGTTATTAAGTTATTAAGAGCTTATTTTTAAGAAAATTGCACTTGCCTTTCTCATGCATCCAGATGCAACCAATACTGAAGGAAGCTTACGATTACTACAGTGTATATAGTTATGAGCTGTAAGTGTATCGCAACAAAATGTTCAATTCTCCTCACTGATTCATGCCTGCCCTCCTTCCTTCCAAATAGAACACATTTTTCTAGCAGAACAATCAGTGTGTGTTTTCGAATGTATTCTGAAATCACCACCACCGTCCCTTGTTCTACGCTTGTTTTGATTTCCTAATCGCACGAAATTATCATCGTTGATATCCGAGTGTTTGTGCGCATGTTTTTATGACCGTAAATTACCTTGGCCAATTGAGCATCACGGCACGCGCTCGGAACTATTATTTCATCAGCGTACAGCGTGAAGCTATCCCTTCGTGTGCCGTGTGTGTACGAACCCCAAAACCGTGTCTTTAATCGGGAAAATCAAAACATATTTTCGTTCCATACAGTCATGCTGAGATCATGT
>KI915053.1:2255005-2269796 GCA_000473445.2 Anopheles farauti
CCCACTCTTATATGTACTGATATTGTTGACTAGTTTTAAGATGTTTAGAAATAAACATTGATTTTATAAAAAAAAGCTAAGCTATTTTGCGGGACACCAAATTAAATAGTCTGCATCACATGATCTACTGCACAGATATTATATTTGGCATCTATTCTCGACATATTTCAAAACACTGCAGCAAGTATGTTTCGAAATAATTTACTTTATTTACTTCGGTACAATTACGAAAATGATGAAAAGAAGGAATTTATATTTGATCCAGTGCTAAATCAACGGACTCGAGCTTGCCAACCTTGGATTGTGTTCTTCGAAAGGCCTATTCGACAATCACAGGGTGATCCGTTAGAGATGTGCTTTAGACGCACAGTAAAGTTGTAAAAGCTTCGGAAAAGCTCGCTTCTTTGTTCGAGGCTCCAACTATCGATTTTCTCACTGACTGTAGATTGGATATTGTTAGTTTCATTTAATTTGTGCAGTTTAATGTATACGAGGGTACGTTTATTTAACCTTGATAAATGAAAATGAGCTACCCTTCACCGACTCTGATGCTTGTTGCTCCTGATCCCGTGAAAGAACGGGACAAGCGGGCCATAAGTTTGTGTTGTTCTACATTTTGTAGCATATGCGAAACGGAACAGACGGTGAATAGTTTAATGCGTAACATGAAATTGAAAATGCGTGAAAAATGACCTAAAATACATGAGCCAAAGGGAGCAATGCGTGTGTAGTTAGTTGATGGATGAATTGAGGAAACAATACTTATATTAAAGCCTAGTATTTAAGTTTTTATCGTGTTTGATCTGTTGTATTGTTGTTTTATATTTATTTTACTTGAGTTGATGTAAGCTAAAGCTCTTACTAATCTACTAGTAGCACCATGCGATTCACTTAAAATGTCAGCAAAGTTACTTGTAAATAAAGCTTATCCTTTTCTTTCACACGAAATTGCAGCTTCTTGTGTATTATTTTTTTTTTGGTAAAATTTATTTACTTAACAAGTGCATGACTCATAGGGTAAAAGCAAAATATTTTGTACGTATTTTTATTACTTTAACGCCGTAAGCAAAGCGTCCACAGCAGTGTGCGATGGTTTGCGTCCAAGCTGACCATCCGCTCACTTATCGCACGGCGTTCCCTTAATCATTTCTCGCGTTTCGCCCACCAAAATGCGGTAGTTGTACTGTTCCGCATCTAAACTCGTGAAGATAAACATTGGCAATCGATCGGACAGCACCCACAGCGTACCCTCGCTGTCGACCTTCAGATCGTTCGGGAACACAAGCGCATCGCTGTCCGAATCGACCAAACCCTGCGTATCGGCGTTCAGCGGCATGACCGTGTTCCAGCACCCAACACCATCCTTGTTGACCTGCGTGTAGAAAACAACGCCCGTTTCCGCGTCGTAGAACTCGGCCGACGATTGCGAGTTCGGGCCACGATCACCGAGCAGCTTGTAGTCGTAGTAGGCCTGCGGGCTCTGTGCGTACGTTTCGTTCTTCAGCACCGTGTTCGAAACCATAAACTCCTTGGTGCTTGAAAACGCGTGGAAATAGACGGGACGTGTGCCATCGGGCAGACGCTTCCCCACGGCCATCCCGAACACACCGTCCGTCCACTGGAAGTTGACGCCACCGATGTTGTAATCGCCGGCGAGCGGGTCGAAGTGGAAAAAGTTGTGCTTCACACGCCACGATCGATCTTCCGCGAACGAGTACACGATCACAGCATAGCTGCCCAGGTCCGGAATGTAAGCATGCGCGTTATCACAATCGCCCCGCTCGGTATCAACAATCTAGGTCGATGGAAATGTTGATTAGGATTTTAAAATAAAACCGGTCACTGGCGCGCAACACGTATGGCGCATATACTCACGACGTTGGCAAAGAATGAGTCTTCCTTCAGGAGGGTGCTGTTGAAGAAGTGCCGCCGAATGAGCTTGTCCGTGTAGAGATCGAACAGTACGAGCGATGGAGGAGCGTACTGCACGGCATCACCGAGAATGTCGGCCAGCCCGGTATCCATCACCCACAGCCGATCGCACTCGTCCGCCCGCACGCGGAAGGTGGAAATGATGGTTGCATTATTCTTCAGATACTTTGAATCCGCATCCGACGCTGCGTTGCGCTCTGAAACATAATTCCAAACAAATGCGTTACACAATCGGTGGTCACAAAATTAGCCCACGGCAAAGCGCTACCTTCAGGAAGTACGTTTTCGTCCCATCCGGGGTAGGGATGCAAATCCGGGCTAATTCCATCGGACACGTTGACGTACGTCAGCGATGCTGCTACGCCGGATTTCCATCTGGAAAAGAAAACGCGAAAGCATAAATAATAAAGCGGTTCGCGGTGCCAATCAAATAGACAGCGTACGGTTAAGCATTCGATTTCTTTTAAACGTTATGAGCCATAATTAGCATACAACGAAGCAGCTTCCAGCGGCTCAATAACCTGTTGTACGGATTAAAATAAACACTGAAAAGAACCTTCTACTACCGAGGAAACGCAGCATAAAAACCAGCAATTCATCGCTGATGGTAAGCCGCAGCACGGGCTGGCGGAACGTGCCATTGAGAAGATTTATTCTTGTGTAAAAGTTATGGTTGACATTTATGCCTTCCTTGCAGAAAAAAAAAAACAAAAACAGAAACAAAAAACCTATAAGCTCACTATTCAAGGACAACTCCTTTCGATTCAGCGGAGAACGTGAGGCTGGGTCGGTTATTGAGCGTGCGGTGTACACCAGAACGAAGCATAAGATTTAGTACCGTAAACGCAATGGAACGATAAAAGATGATTACTGTGCTCTGGTTGACCTCTTGTATTTTTAAACCTCTTCTTTTCTGCGATTTATAGGAAGATTTAAGCCTGGTCTAGTGGATAGTACAAGCACTATTTTTCGTCGTAATGTATTTGTCCATTTGAAGGCTCCCATCTTATCAACACACTCGCGCCTGCCGCTACACTTACCTCGGTACAGTGATGAACAATTTATCTCGCCAGCGTTCTAGACCGAGCGGTAAGTTGTTGTGCACCACATATTTGCCACTGCTCAGTGCCTCCTGCTTGGCGTTCTCCGATGGCCACGCGAACGAAACTTCGCGCCACTTGAACTTTTCCTTCAACTTCACAGCGCACACCTCGGGCAGGTAGGTCGCCAGCACGCCAAGCGAGGCCACCAAAACAAACACTACATTTTGCGAGCCAAACTTCATGGCTGCTGTGATTGCGGTTGACACAACGTGCACACTCACGCACACACTCACACACAGCGCGCGTTTAACAGATGGTTTGTTTCCTCTGTCTGGTGGTAGAGCGCCGCTCCGACGCGTCCGAACGGTTACACGCGCAATCTTCAATTGATGGTCCCTGCACGAACGGGCCGAACCTAATGTTTGCATACGAGAAAGCAACCAGCAAGCGACGACGGCTCAGGGCTGCAGGCTTCCGCACCAGGGAGCTCGGTAAAAAACCGGCTACAAATCGCTGTTTCCACGCGGTTCGGAGAGCCCTCGGAGCGCGGGAGATCTGTTGGCTGCATTACCGGTTTAGTTTCGCCGCACCCTGCCCCTGCCTTTCGTCTCCGTGTTTTGCTTCACCGGCTCTCGTCTCGGTCGGAGTGGCGTTGCGATCTTCATCTGCCACTCAATCGCGCCGCGCGCTGATCGTGCACCAAATCGGAAATCAAATCTATCCAATCTCCCTAGCGCTTCGCTGTATCAGTGCACCGAACGACTCCGGTTCGGCGTTCGAACGTTCGTGCGACACGTCCTGCACTTCGCGAGCGTTTAATTATTGCAATTCACCCATGCACAGAATATTGTCCGAAGCGTATTTGCATCGCATTAGTGGCGCGTCTCCCGGGGATACTGGCAGATGAATTAACAGATAATGACCCGGTGACGAAAGCGCAGTCGCCAGTGGTTCCTCTTGAATTGCATAAGATCGCTTGTATTTACGTGACGAACGATCACGATCGCGATCTTCTAAATTATAAAGCCGGCCTGAGGGGCCGGCACCGTTTTCCCGCGCGCACTGTTTGGCCCGTAAAGTACGGCCCAGAAGCTACCAGCCATCTATTCAAGCGTAAATGATAGAGATTGGAACTGTTTGAAGTAGGTTTAATATTCAGGCAGCATCTTCATCTGTGCCAGTCAATCAGCATCGAACTTTTTCAGGTTTTGTATCGCATTCAGACGCGATTCGCAAAAAAAAGAAACGATGGGTGTTGCTTCTTCGGTGCTAGGCGGACGATTTTTTTTCTCTCGAGGTTATTGACCACTCACTGGCAACAAGGGTAACTATCAATCAGCACCGTCCGTCCGGCTGGATCTGGTCAGCCATGGTAGCACTTTTCTCTTACGATTATGTAAAAGAGAGGTTATGTTTTGTGCGTTCGCTCGGTAGTCGGGCATTGTCGTCCGTCGGCCAGCTGAGCTCACTTTCGGACACGAGCGAGAGCTGAAAGCACACGGTAATGGTTGGGTAGCCAGTGCCCGATTCGGATTCTCTATTCAGTTGTACCCCAATTCTATCGCCGCCGGGCTTATTTTTCTGTTAGTTTAACGTTTGTCTAACGTGCACGCTTTACGTTCCGATGAACATGGACAAATGAAAAACAAAAAAGAACATCACTGTACGTACCCAACAAAACATGACGAACGGTGTGATGTAAACGTTCTGAATAGCGACGAGTAGCAATGCTTAGAATAATGGTCAGAATGCGAACGGTTGCCTTAATTGTACGATTTTTTGATGGTACTTTCGTTGTTCTTTTCGTTTATTTGTTACATCACCCGGTTTGGGGTAAATGAAACCAACTGCCCCACACAACCTTATTTACGTAAGCGTTTTGTTCCGCATAAAAATTCTACCTGAAACACGAAGCAGATTTTGTTGACCATTAACGCTCATTTCCATCATCGCTTTGTCGTGTGTAACAGATTCCGCTGACCGCTAATGAGTGTGTAACACCTTTTCTACGCTTTTTAACTTGTAAAGAATGTATCTCAAGATGTCAAGGCACACCGAACGCTCGCTGCCGGTGGATCTTTGGATGGAAAAACATTATTTTGCACAGAAGGAAATAATAACGACCGCGCAAAGAACAATGTCTATTGGCTTTGATTTGTCCTTGTACTTCGCTATACATAATGGAAGTTCCCCAGTAGCTAACCGGTTCGGGATGGACCGGGACGCAAATAGCAATTAGTCCAGGTGTTTGTGCAAAAAGAAAAAAATCACAAGTACACGTTTCGGTGGTTTCCACATCGTTTAGTGCGCTTCAAACAAAATCCCAGTATTGCTTTACACGGCAGCAAACCAGCAGCTGATTTCTCTCATGAATAATTAATCTCAATTCTTACCCGTGGCACGTGTGGCAAGCAACAGTGTAGCTGGGATTCCAAATAAACACATTTAGTTATCAAACTCTTTATACAATTTGAACTTAGTCGTTAATCATTTACCGTTATCGATGTGTAAGTTACTGAATCATCGAACAGTCATTTTATTTTGCATGCTTTTACATGCTGCATGATGTATAATACTACATCAGCAATAGAAAGGTTACAAAAGGTTACATAATAGTCATTTTAGTTTAATAGAATCTTAGCAGAAAGGTCAAATAATAGATAGAAGAGTTACAAAAAATAAGAAAAAACAAAAATATACGAAAAACTATGGTATAATGAAATAATCATGATTCTGTATTGGACAACACATATCACAAACTGAATTTGGGATGGTTCGTATCGAAGTAAGATACTACGAATTTGATTCTGTTATGGCCTTTTCCGTGTCTTAATGATCATATCTGTTGGATTCAAAACTGTCGCCAAACTGATAGCAGTTAAAGCAATCGGAAAAATTGATTTTAATCAAATTGCTTTTGTTAGGACGTATTTACTGAAATTAATGATTATTGTTGACATATGATACAATTGTTTAGTTTTCTTCACTTCGTCACGACCTAAGCAGTTACCGATTGAACAGATTCATATGCAATTGTGGCAAGGCTAAGCCTATTATTTAGTTTATGGGATATAGTGGAATTATTGATCATCTGCGTGAAGTATTTGTTGATGATAAATCGTTTATCAAAATAGAAAAATGTGTTTTCCCCCGTACTCATTTCGAACCATTAACGTCGTCATATTTAATGGTTTCAAGCCAATAAGACCGATGATAAACTCTCGATGTTAGTTTTTGTTAAAATATACACTTTATTTAAGGTTTTCGTTTTCATTACGCCACCGTATGTCCTACATAGCAGAAAATTGATTCCAATAATTTGTATCTCGTTCCCTATTCTCTATGACATACTGTAAGGAAGTTAATTTCACTATCGATACACTTCATTCACTAATGTTATGCAGTTTTTTGTTTTACTTTCAATTTCGAATATAGGCTTCAATGTTTCATGTCATTTCATTGTAAGAGTACACATAACGATATTTTTTCTTAGGATGCCTGGCTCATTTTTCTCTCACGGGAAATTCGTGTTTATTGTAGATGTTGTTGTTTTTTTACTTTACTTTACTTTTACTTTTGAGCTAGCGCGACTGACGATGATCGGTTGAATTGCACTCCACCTACAGTGTTACCGTTTAATGATTCGTTAAAGGGTTGGGCAGGGTTCTTCGATTCCCGCTCCGTTAGCCGCTGTTTGAGCAATCGTATTTTGTCTTCCTTCTGAAATAGTACACGAGCACGTTTTCGGTTAGTAAGCGCATATAAGGCGCGAAATCAAGTTTTATCACTTACTTGAGCGATTAGTTTCTGAAGATCGTCGTTCTCTGATATCAACTTTTGGTAACGTTCTTCGTCCTCCTTCGAAATTCCAGTATCGTTGCTGAATTTGGATTCAACTTTGTCCTTCGGATGCCTCAGCACCTCTATTACCTATTGCCAAAATCATAAGCAAATGCGTTATGTTTTCAGACGGCCGGCTCAGGCTGCCGCATTTACTGTCGCTTACCTTTGGAACAAATATCAAGAGCATGCTGAGGAAACAGCAGAATATGACGGCCAACGCTACAAATGCAAAGGACGCATCCTGCTGCGAAGCTATCACCATGGCAACGGGAGCAGTGATTAGGCATAGAACCACGACGTTGTAAATGCTCATTCCAACGTATCGGGAGTCATTTATTTGCTTCACCTTAATGGAGCGTGTTTCATATGCCAAAAATAGCCCGAATACTAAAATCAATCCCTTGAATCCGTAGATTACGCCTGGAACCAGAAATGTGCACAAGGTTTGTTAGTTCATTTGTTGGAACATAAAAAAAAAACACACACACACATATGCCTAAATGCGTGTTTAGAACCTTACCTAACCATACTGAGTTATTATGGCTCTCGCAGTGCTCCAACTCAGGTCGAATCTTAACATCATCATTAGAAGAAATCGGATCCTCCAGCGGGAATGTCTCTAGACGTCGTTGAAGAGGATCCTGCATCTGCCATGTGAGCAATATCACTAAATCCACCGTCAAGAGCCCGGTTACCATCGTGTACAGCTTCCAAGGTTCGACTTTTTTCTACATAAAAATTCACAAAATTATTATAAAAAAAATTATAAAACAAAAGTTTGGTGTTGATATCGACTCTGTTCCATTAAAAATGCCATACCTTCGGATCCGTTTTCGTTTTCGTTGTAAATCGATGCACGCGCCAAACCTTGCTAAACATTGCCCCGTAAGCCAATGTAAAACCAGTGGAAAGAATCCATGCCCTTGCTTGGCATACCTGTCATAAGGAAACAGGAAAAGAAACTATGAACATGCGGATCTGGTTCTGCGCTGGTTCTTCTCTTATCCTACTGATCATACCTTCGGATAGTTGTCGGCATCGATAAACTGTCCATCGATACCCAGTAATATGACCGAAACGAGACATATGATGACTCCAAAGAGCATGATTGTATTGCAAACCGGATGTGACGATTGAATGACTCTGCAATATGTGAAAAAGATTTCTGTTATTCAAGTAATTTTCAACGTTTAAAATAGTATTGACTTTGATGCATTAAAATCTGTATCGTTTCTTAAAGATTCGGAACAAAAGCAAAATTTAGCAAATCAGACCAAAGGAACAACAAGTTGTTACTCATACTCAATACGATTTCTACTAATGCTTTTAAGAATGTTTTTGATTAGTAGTAGTAGTAGTAGTGTTGAGAAATCAATCTGAAGTATCTTATGTAAGATCTATTTTCCTATAATGGCATTCTTCCTTGCTTTCTGTGTTTTATTTACTCGAAACGTTAATTTGTGGTAAAGCGAGTGAGAAAAATTACCGAGAAAGGATACGAAACAGGATCAGGATAAGGAAGACAGAAGATGGAATCGAAAACTGGGGAGGACAATTTTGTAGTCGAACAGATCACCTACAAGATTTAACTCCGATATTCACCAAGGGATGCAAAAGAAGAGCATTATGATTGAAAACATAAATAAAATAGCTCTATAAACACGAACGATTGTTCCAGTTCAGAAATAAGCAAGGAATATAGCAACACTGTACATGTTAAAATGTGAACCGACTTTACCTTCGATGTCTATGCCAGATGTTGAACACAATGAGAGCTATCGCCACCAATATACCGAAGCTCGATATTGTGCTCATGCAAATGAACAGTGGTAACGAAACTGTCCGCAACACCCTTCTCACGATCGTCCGATCTTGCGGTACCTGCCGATTAGAAAGTTTGTGAAGAATTAGGTATAGGTAACCATTTTAAGGTTAGCAGTAAAACAATCTCAAGCAGACCTTTTCTCCGTCCCATTTCTCCTTGTTAAACCAGGTGAGATTATCGGCCTGTGTGTCGTAGTATCCGAGTTTGTAGTACTGCCCGTCGATCATTTGCTCAATCTGAGTCAGTGCGATACGGTCACCCTGCGAGCTGAACGCTACGACACCCTGTGCAGAGGAGAAATATGGTTTAACAGCATCAGAAGCAGTTCAACCGCGGCCCTGACTTTGTTGAACAATCATGGCGATTTGCTTACCGATACACCAAGAAATTGTGTGGAATTCATCGCGGCATAGATTGCGTTGGCTGTTTCTTTATCAGTGTACGTGAAGTCCTTGAGATTCTTGCCCGAATTTTGTGCGCTTAATCGTTGCATGGTCTTGTTAAATGCCAATGCCACGCTCCAGACTGCATCGTAAGCGAGCGGGGCTTCTTGATAACCTTCCGGGTAGCGGTTATGGTCGATATCGTAACCCTCAGCTATCAAGGCGGCATTTAAACGTTTTCTGGAAATATGAACCAGTTTTGAATGTATGATTTTGCAGCAATGCCGTTGTTGACTGTTGTTGATTTGCCATACCGAAAGTCTTCTGACGACATTCCTGATATTGTTTTCTGATTGTTTTGGTTCCACATCAGCGCCTCCGTAGTCAAATGTCCTTCGGCAGCCATCTTCATCTGTTCCTTTGTACATGAAATATTTTCATTCTTTAAGTTCACTTCATACCAATTGTCCTCGTACCAGCCTGAAAGTGGACGTTAAAAATAGCAGTACAATTGTTTGTTTGCCTTTTATCACATTCCACTGCGGAGAGTGTGCTGTTAGCGCTGCTTACCAATAAAAAACCAAACGTAAGCCCTTCCATACAGTTGCTGTTTGAACATTTCACACAGCACCCGCCGGGCGGCTACAACGTAGAATAATCCCACTATAATACGAGCATCTTGTCGTCGTAGGTTACGCACAGCATCGGTAGGATCGGAGAGAAATGATTGTCTTGTCACTATCTCAATACCAGCGTCTTTGCATCTCGTTTCTAAATCTTCTACGGTCTGCAAAGATAAAGGAAAAATAGTATAAAGTTACTCGCTAAGCACTTGTTTCAAATAGTTAGTAGAAAAAATATTAAATAAACCATTTTAACAGTTTGCTTTAAGGCAATGAAGATGTTCAAAATTATGTAAATGGAGATTATACAAATATTATTACTTTAAAGTAACTGTTGTATGCTTAAATTATTTGAGTATACAATAGTTTAACAAGTGATTTGAGCTTTTACTTCGTTCAAATAAAAAAAAATACCCGTTTTAAGCAATACAGAAATCTCTCTCAGAAGATCATAGTAACCATGCGGAAATTGTATTGATGCAACCCTAATAGAGTGTCGCCATCTAGTGACTGATATTTTCACAAAAAATATGGCATTGGTACACATTTAAACGTTTTTCGTAAATTTAACAAAAAAATATATGCTGTACGCACTATGCATTGTGGAATTGGAAGGAATTATCATTTTTGAATACCGAATAACACATTTACATTGCGAAAGTGATAGGAAATGGCCATCATAATATTACATTGAACGTACCGATATGAATACTTCCTCCGCTTGCTGTAAAATTGCTACCCTCGACCAGCCAAACTTTTGCATTAATTTGATCCTTGTTGGATTGTGCACTGTCGCTGAAGGATGAGTTCGGAACAGGGTAGGAAAACGACTGCGATCGGACAGTGCTGGGCTGGAGGCTCCATAGCATAACTGAAACGAAGAAGAAAAGGTGTGTTTGACGATTGTTCCTTGCTTCGAATCGTCACCAAATATGTTACCACAACTAAATTCCACATTTTCGCGGCTTCGGCTACTGTAGTGCACACAGTGCTGCAGCCGGCGAGTAGCATCAGCTTCTGCGGGGCATTGTACAGCAAATTGTACATGACACTTGCACCAAGACCTGGTTCACACTGTTAATGAGTTAGACCAAAATGCGTTGAGCGATAACGGTTCAAGCAGTACGCTCGTTTGAATGCTACACACCTCGCTATCGTTGCTGTGCAGCGTTAAATTGAATCCTGGTAAAAGGTCGGGATTTTCATTGACATCCTGTAGAGCAAGCTTGGCGGCTGGCATGCAGGCCTGCCCACCCTGCCAGCCACCCTTTCCAGCGATCGGAAAGATACCACCGATGTGCAGCTGGTTGGCTCCATTCACACTTCCGATAAACAGTACCGCTATCAAAAGATAGAATACTCCACGATACTGCTGCAGCCGCGGAACCTGTGGCTAAAGAACGATAAAAACATGTTTTAACAACAATATACGAAATAAACCATACTTGCTTTGGGGCATATACTTACATTATCATCTGTTGCGTGTAAATATCCTGATTGGGATTTCAATGTGCTGTTTCTCATTTTGAAAAATATATATTCCAATGGCTTTTCCGTACGATGGCAGTCGAGCGATGGGCGATGGTTTTGACGATCTATTTCCACACCCACTTATTTCTGTAAAACACACCACACGGTCAATGGTTACTTTATTATCTGCTTCACATCCTTTAACAAGTCTCCACTTCACGGTAAATATGCATCTACGTCACAAACACCACACAGATTGGTGTTTCGAAATTCACTGATGATACACAACCACGCTTACATCAGTGATAACACTGCATTGGATAATGATGTAATTATACAATCTGCACAGAACTCACAGTGATGCCTTACACGAGCAGCAAAAGTAAACTCGAACGCCAGTAGAGCGTTTGCAAGAATATGCAAAGAGATTACTGGTGCCGCTATGGAAAAGTAGCACTTCACTGTTTTAAGAAAATGCAGTAAATCTACTGCGAATGTTTTTGGCTAGGGTGGTACATAACCAGCCCCAACAATCTGTTGAGTCGTGGCCTTATTTCCTTGTACATGTTTTATCAGCAAAAAGTGCGCTATATTCGCCGAACCCACTGCCCTAAATTTACATAATCTGTTCCCTTAAATAAATATGTATCCTCTTGTTGTTACCCACCCTGTTGAGTGGCGTGTAATTTCGTATCATTCTCACTTTAGTACACTAATCACTACACCGATTATCATCATACTGGGAGGTAATTTGTCACTATATTCATTTAGCAATCGACGAAAGCAAGCTCCACTAAACTACACTTCGCGACAATACACTGTTATAACGCGAGTGCCGAATACTTTTTTCTCGCGTAAAAACTATCCCGCAAACGCACGCAATGATATGCACTGTCAATTTTATTTTATATTATTTTTTTGCAAACGATAGGTAGGAAAAGACGAGCACTTAAGGTTTTGGGTCGCGAATGTAGGAAGCTCAACAGAAAACTAACACTCTCCGTACGGCGATTGGGACGGAAAGCTTTAGCGATATCCTTGTTCCATTTTCACACTCAGCGCGACACTTCTTGGCGAATATTGCTAGCTTTTTCCGTTCGTTCGTGGTGTGGCGCATGCTCGATTCAAACGTTGCCTGCTTGTGTTGGTATGCGTGCGTGCATCCCTCTGCTAAAACGGATGAAAAGCTCCTAACTGTCGAATGTCATCTAACGGAAAGGACACTCGTTTAAAATAACAGTTGCTTCATTTCTTATTCCCATGTAGATATTACCACGAGTGTTCTAACACGTAACGCTGAGGTCATTTGGTGTTGTACAAATTAATTCATATTAAAGCGTCACATGATGAAATTTTAGCACTTCATTGGCATAAACTCGATGTGATAAAATGAAAAGGAAAAGAATGTTTCACAGTTTGTAGTCAAATTGCAATACAAACCGTTTCTCACAAGCCCAGATTTGCAATCCCTATTTTAGATACTTAGTTCTCATTTACATTCCTATCTGCGGCGATAGCACTCGATCGCTTTTCAGGTCAAGCTCTTCTAGCGGAGTTGGAGGTCATGTGGATCGAAACACTTCATGTAGAGCTCGGTACGACTTCTCCGAACGAAAATCATTTTTTTTTAAGATTTCACTGCCCAAATATTGTCTCAAATTTGAGTTCCAGCGAGCATACAAAACACCTTTACTACCATTCGAAATGTTACTCTGCTCTGGTCTCAAAACTCTGGTCCAATCTGTGATACTTGGTAAATTTTTTTTTCAATATAATAATTATATATAAATCATAAAAATTGATCAAACATGTGCAGCATAAAAAAACCCTAAAAACTAACCTTCAGATCTTTATCCACCTCAAGATTTAACTGGAAGTGTAGAACTAGGAATGGTGGTGTATATTATTCTAATAAACTAGTAGCACGTCCGGCATAAAAAAATGTATTGACACTCATCCCAAACTTCACAACCAGGATGAACTGCATTGGAAAGGTATGTAAATGATGATCAACACAAGCAATACAAGGTGACGTATCTGCAAAACTGTAGCTTAATGAAGATTGATGAAAGCATTCACGTCATTTTAAGAACATTTCCTTCTCATAACATCCAAAATGCAAAAAAAATCATTCGATGCTCTAAAACCTTTATTAATTTGTGATATTATAGGATAAAACTATAAATTTAATATAGATTTTACAAATGTGCTTTACCATACTTCGGTTACTAACATACAAAATGCACCAACATCTTTCAACTAACCAAATGGTTATTAAGAAATAAAGGATATTAGGTGTAGTTGAAATTCCTTTTTTCCATCACTCCGTCGTTTCATGTCTGACAGGCGCTTTTACCCCAATTAATGATCTTCTCATAGACATCCTTCAAGACACAATTTGGCCACAATGGAAAAACTGAGATTTTTCTGTATCTAACCATATATTTATTGTGTACTTCCAGATGCTTTTATTCAAATTTGCTTTAAGATTTTATACTGTTATTTTTACTTACTTTTTCTTCGGTTAAATTCATATTCTTTACATTAGTTGGTAGCATTTTGTTTAAGTTGCTTTCATGTAGAGATCAGCATGTAAGCATGTAATTTATTTTCATGGGAATGCATTCGTGGCACGGTACCGGTGAGACTCATCGAGCTAACGCATGTAAAACACACACGGAAATACTTTTCGATTAACCATTAATACAGCATGACAATTAATATGAATTAGCCAACCAAAGCTCGTAATCCTTCCAATGCACTCGACGACAGCGAAAAGGTGTCACTCTCGCAGTCAAAATTATCGATCTCGTCGAAACATTTTTGTAGCACCGCCAAGCCATCCGAGTCACGTTTCTCCTTTAACGCCCCACGATGATCCTCACATTCGTTGTAAAACTTTTGAGCATGCTTTAAAGAGAGTAAAGGGAATGAAATACTTCGTGTACTCGTGTGTCTCATATTGCTGTACCTACACTTACCTCAATGACAACAGGAGGAAAGTTAGCTAGCTTTGCGACCTGTATTCCGAAGCTTTTCTCCATTACACCAGGCTTCACCTGATACAGCAGAGTCAACCGCTCGCCATCAACGATCGCTTCCATGTGGCAGTTTTTCACGTTCCCAACGTACGTGGCCAGATCCGTGATCTCCTGGAAGTGTGTGGCGAACAATGTGAAACAGTTGCTCTCCTTTGCCAGCCACTCAGCAATGGACCACGCGATACCACAACCCTCGTAGGTCGATGTGCCCCGACCCAGCTCATCGATAATGACAAGCGATTTGCTCGTGGCTCTGCGAATAATTCCTGCCGTTTCAATCATCTCCACCATAAACGTGCTGAGACCTTTGGAGAAATTATCGTCCGCTCCAACACGCCCCAAGATGCAATCAACGATCGACATTTCCGCGCTTTCGCAAGGTACGAAGGCACCGACGTGAGCCATCAGCACGGCTACACCGACCGATCTGATGTACGTACTTTTGCCGCCCATGTTCGGTCCCGTGATGATGAACATGGACGCATCCTGTGCGTCAAACATTGCGTCGTTGGCAATAAAGTTCACATCTTCTTGCAGCTCCAGACAGGGGTGACGTATTTGTGACAGTTTCAGCACGCTTGGTCCATCGCGATGCATTTTCGGGCGTACGTAGGGAATCGGTGCCGAGGAC
>KI915053.1:2277396-2324215 GCA_000473445.2 Anopheles farauti
GAATTGATTACACGAGTTTAAAGGAATATCTGTGCTGTTCACAACTGTTAAACGATGTCCAATTTGAAGCCATTACATTGTCTGAACTTAGGTAATAAAAGCAACCTTACCCTCTTGATCTTCTTGGTGTAACTGCATTAAAACATATTTATCCTTCCAGACAAACCACAACAAAAGGCATTCATAGAATTTTACAAATCGCTGGAGGAGGTACGTGATATTATCGTGTGATCTTTCATGCCATACATAATAATGTTGGTGCTTCTGTTTGTTTTATAACCCGTGGCCGCTTACAGAAACCAGCTACCACCGTGCGAGTATTTGACCGATCCGATTATTACAGCTGCCATGGGGAGGATGCACCGTTTGTGGCGAAATTGCTGTTCAAATCCACTAACGTGATTAAAATAATGGAGGTAGACAATCAGCAGTTGCCCTACGTGTCGTTGGGCAAAAACAATTTCGAAGGCCTGATACGCGAGCTTCTGCTAGTGCGGAACTATCGGGTAGAAGTTTACACCAAACCACTGAAAAAGAAGCTCGAAACTGAATGGACGCTGCAGTTCAAGGGTTCGCCGGGTAACTTGGCACACTTCGAAGATGTTCTGTTCAACAGCAACAATGAAATGATCAACGGATCGGCCCTGATAGCGCTGCACGTGCGTCAAGAGCTCAAGCAACGCACCATAGGTTTGGGTCTGATTGATGCAAACGAAAGACGCATGGCCGTGGTGGAATTCGTCGATGATGATTTCTACACCGAACTGGAAGCGCTGATTGTTGTGTTAGGTCCCAAAGAATGTCTTCTTCCCAGCGTTTCCGCAGAGGTAAGACGCATTGATAAACTCGATTTTTCCCATTTTAACGATATTTTCGTTTACCTGTCCATTGTAGTACGAACGAATTGAACAAATTATGAAGCGAAATAATGTCATCATTACAACGCGCAATGCAAAGGAATTTAAGCTCAATAAAACCGACATAATCGATAGTTTGAACAAGTTGCTTCGCTTTCGGGAAGGACAGCAGCAGAACGCTAATACACTTCCTGAGGCTGCAAAGCCCTGGGCAATGTCGTCGCTAGGGGCTGCTTTGCATTATCTCGAGCTCGCCCAAGACATCGCAAACCATGGCCAGTTTCAGTTGAACACCCTCGACTCCAATCGGTAATGCGATAGCGTTGACACGCTGATACCAACGGCAAAGGAATAATAATTGTTTTCTTTATTCTAACGATCATTGGTTTACAGGTACGTTCATCTGGATGCAGCGGCAGTATCGGCATTGAATCTCTTTCCCAAACCGGGTACCTCTATCAGCTCAAGCGCGTACCGCTGGCAAAGTGTGCTCGGCGTGCTGGACAGGTGCCGAACGCCGCAGGGTCATCGATTGATGGCACAGTGGATCAAACAACCACTCCGTGATTATGAACTGATCAAAGATCGGCACGATATTGTCGAATACTTCTTCAACGACTCGACCGTGCGCATGGAGCTGTACGATAATCATCTGAAGAAGTTGCCGGATATTATGTTCGTACTCAAGCGTCTGCTGCGCCGAAAGGCTTCCCTGCACGATATCTTCCGTTTGTACCAGGTGATACTGCGAGTACCAAGGATTTTAGCACTGCTAAATACGATGGATGCGGGCGATGCAGCCGTTCGCAATAACATATACAACCCCATACGGGATTGCGTGGGTGATTTAAAATTATTTAAGTCCATGGTTGAGCAAATCATCGATTTGGAAGCGGTCGAGCGGGGCGAGTATCTGGTGAAGGCCGATTTTGATAGCCAGCTACAAGAAAGTAAAAGCAAGATGGACGAAATCACCGCCAAAATGAAGCGCCATCTAGCGTCCGTTGCGAACGACATCGGCCTGGAAGCGGGCTCTTCGATCAAGCTAGAATTTGTGAGTCAACATGGATTCCATTTTCGCATAACGCTCAAAGACGAAACACTGATACGTAAGAACAGTGCTTATCGCGTGCTCGATGCCATCAAAGGTGGTGTTCGTTTCGTGACAAACAAACTGCAAGACTACAGCGAATCATTCGCCGAGCTGAAGGAAGCGTACGAGCAGCAGCAGCAAACCATAGTGTCCGAGGTGGTTCGTGTAGCCATCGGCTACGTCGAACCCTGGACCATGCTGAACAATCAAATAGCCAACTTAGATTGTCTGGTGAGCTTTGCCGTGAGCGCGTCCTCGGCACCGATTCCCTACGTACGCCCGAAAATGCATCGCGATGGACCAAGCGTGCTGAAACTGTCACAAATACGTCACCCCTGTCTGGAGCTGCAAGAAGATGTAAACTTTATTGCCAACGACGCAATGTTTGACGCACAGGATGCGTCCATGTTCATCATCACGGGACCGAACATGGGCGGCAAAAGTACGTACATCAGATCGGTCGGTGTAGCCGTGCTGATGGCTCACGTCGGTGCCTTCGTACCTTGCGAAAGCGCGGAAATGTCGATCGTTGATTGCATCTTGGGGCGTGTTGGAGCGGACGATAATTTCTCCAAAGGTCTCAGCACGTTTATGGTGGAGATGATTGAAACGGCAGGAATTATTCGCAGAGCCACGAGCAAATCGCTTGTCATTATCGATGAGCTGGGTCGGGGCACATCGACCTACGAGGGTTGTGGTATCGCGTGGTCCATTGCTGAGTGGCTGGCAAAGGAGAGCAACTGTTTCACATTGTTCGCCACACACTTCCAGGAGATCACGGATCTGGCCACGTACGTTGGGAACGTGAAAAACTGCCACATGGAAGCGATCGTTGATGGCGAGCGGTTGACTCTGCTGTATCAGGTGAAGCCTGGTGTAATGGAGAAAAGCTTCGGAATACAGGTCGCAAAGCTAGCTAACTTTCCTCCTGTTGTCATTGAGGTAAGTGTAGGTACAGCAATATGAGACACACGAGTACACGAAGTATTTCATTCCCTTTACTCTCTTTAAAGCATGCTCAAAAGTTTTACAACGAATGTGAGGATCATCGTGGGGCGTTAAAGGAGAAACGTGACTCGGATGGCTTGGCGGTGCTACAAAAATGTTTCAACGAGATCGATAATTTTGACTGCGAGAGTGACACCTTTTCGCTGTCGTCGAGTGCATTGGAAGGATTACGAGCTTTGGTTGGCTAATTCATATTAATTGTCATGCTGTATTAATGGTTAATCGAAAAGTATTTCCGTGTGTGTTTTACATGCGTTAGCTCGATGAGTCTCACCGGTACCGTGCCACGAATGCATTCCCATGAAATTAAATTACATGCTGACATGCAGGCAAATAAAATTTTCTCTCGGTTGTTCTCTTGAAGCTAATCGCTACATGAAAACAATCTAAACAAATCCTACCAACTGATGCAAAGAATATGAATTTAACCGAAGAAAAAGCAGGTAAAAATAACGGTATAAAAACATAAGGCAAATTAGAGTTAGAACATCTGAGGAATAAAATAAATATACGGTTAGATACAGAACAATCTCAGTTTTGCCATTGTGGAAAAATTGTGTCTTAAAGGATGTCTATGAGATCATTAATTGGGGTTAAAGCGCCTGTCAGACAGGAAAGACATGACAGAGTGTCTTGTGAGACCTAATATTCTGTAAGTGAGACCTAATATTCTTTATTTGTTCATAGCCATAGCCAGGCGGATTTTGTTAATTAGTAACCGAAGTATGGTAAAGCAGATTTGTAAAATCTATATTAAATGTACGGTGATGTCCAATAATCTCACAAATAGCAAAAAAAACCTTTATTATACCGAATATTTTTTTGCAAAGTGTAAAACATATTTTGTGAATTTTGTTTTTGAGGATTATCTAGATTCATTATGTTTATATCATGTGAATACAGTCAACAAATCGCTACAACTTTGGAGAAACGTACCCCTCAACTATGTTTTTCATAAATTGCACATATAAATAAAGAAAATATGTTACACATTGAAGAATCATATCTTTTGCACACCGCCATGTCTCATTAGTCACTGTTCTTTAGGGGTATGTAGGGTCCAAATAGGATTATGGTACCGGCTCAGTTATGTGAAAGACTTCCGGTAATATCGAAACGATCGCTACCAAATTCGAAACACTCCATTAATTAAAAATGGGATTAAATTTGTCAAGGTAAATCTTTGCATGCCTTATAGGGGGATACGAAATGCTTTACACTAACGGCGATCTTAGGTGTTAATTTACGCTTTCATAAAACACGGAGCTTCAAAGAAGAATTAGAAACAGTGACATGAAATTTTTGCGTTACATCTTATACATGATTTTGAATAAGATCTTCTTACGCGTTTCCTTCAGTTTGTGACGGCGTTTTATGCTGTGGCGAATATAAATTAAAATCATACATTTTGATCCTCAAGGCATTGTGCCGAGTAAAACCTGGTTTAGTAATCTTTATAAATAGCAGAATTACTCCTCTCCAATTACATATATTATTGTATAAAATATTTAAAATCAAATTAACTCACAATTTGGTGTAAACTTGTTCGGCTCTAGCCTAGACCGAATCAGGCGTTATTACATCCCCAAAAATGTTCGTTGGGAGTATTCAACTCGACTGACGGTAAGTGTGAACTCATCCCGGCGAGAAACGATAATGACAACGGCCCCATGATCCTATCCCACGTTCCTTCGCTGCTTTTCTCATTCAATGTTCAATGCCTCTCCTGTCTGTCCGTATGGTTCGGCGTGCATCTCGCTTTGCGCCTCACGATAAAGATATTGTGCGCGAAAAGAACACCCCGAATCATTCGGCCTGAATCGGACGAGGAACGAGTTTTTTTTTGTCGAAGCAAACACGCGATGCCTGGCTTTCGTCGCTATCGTCATCGTAGTGAGCGTTGGTGAGGTCTTCGTCGCCGCCATACGCCATTTCAGCCAGTCGTCGGGCGTCCGCGAAGCTGTCTAGAGCAACCTCGGCGGTGTGGTGTGTAGAGTAGATAACCGGGTTGGGTATAAGAAAAGAAAATAAAACATAATGAATCGTGTGCGCCAACGCCAACTGAAGACTGGATAGGATGTAAACGTGGGAGCAGAAGGGAACGGAATAAGCGAGAAAAAACAGGTCTCTGATTTAACTATTGCGTTAAGAAGATGTCTCCGTACTGGGTTTAGCGTGTAAAAAGATTGAAGCTATTTACCTGTGATTAGTTTCGTGTGTTTGTTTGTTGATGCTAAAATAGGTGAACCGGAGAGTGGGCTGTCCGGAAATCTTTAGCATCCTCCGTTCCCTTTGCAGCGGTGATGTGTATGGTTGGTGGTGGTGTGTGGTGTGTGTGGTGTTAGTGTAACATAGCTGGTCATTATTCGTACGCTGTACGGGCTTTACGGGCGCAATACGGATGCAAACCTTAGCCACCTTGGATTGAAAATCTGAAACAGTTCGTCGTCCGTGCAACATTTGATGGATAAAGTGAGATGTAATACATGCAAAACGGCGTGTTTTATCCAACGCAGGACAGACTCTTCGATGTTTGTGGAATGTTGTCGATACCGCGCTTCGATTGGGCACACACGTTGAATCGTCGAACAAATTATGCATGCTGAAACAGGGTGATGCTAAATCGTTTGATAAAAACCATGCGAGCAGAAGCATCTACATAACTGTCGATAGTATATGTTTGTTTAGTGTTTGTGTTAACGTGTGTTTACATAGACCGTGCAGAATGTTATTAGATTGGGTGTGACTGAAAACGAATTGTACACTGACTGGGGTGGGCTCGATTGCTTTCGTTCGTACGATATAGGCCAACAAAATATCGTGCGGGCGGTGATACGTTATCAATCTTCTCACTGCCACCCGAACACCATATAGTGTTGCAAATGTATTGCCTTGTTTGCGGTGTCCCCGCTTCCTGATCCCGAAAAAGGGTTCGTCGCTTTAGGTTGGTACATCGCGCGCTTGGTGCAGTCTTTCGTTGTAGTCGTGAGTGAGCCGTTCGATATTTTGCGTTTGGCAATTATTGGCAGAGCGCATGGTAATCGAGTCGGTCTAACACGCACGCGATATCGGTTAGTACGAGAAATGTGCATAGAATACATAAACAGTGTGTTTTTTTGTTTTTATTTTTAGCAGCAAGGTGTTAATTCCGTTGTTTTTTTTCTACTTTGTTTGTGAGTGAGCCTGCACAGCTCGTTACATAAAGCTTTGTGTCAAGCGAAGTGAAGGATACTATCCATGAGCGAGACTACACGAGCGAGTGAATTAAAATCGACGTTTATCGTGAACCCGGTAGCTGTTTCCACTTACCAGAACATGAAGTGATTTTTGTGCGATACAATACATGAATATTCTGCCGCGTTTCTTTTGGCAAGGCCAGAAAATGTGCTTACAGACAAGGAGATAAAATGAGAAACGTTGCAGCGGCGCTGTTTGTTGTATTAGCAATCTTCAAATTAAGGTATGTCCACTTTTGTATTGAAACACACTTTCATGATCGCTTCAGAAACAAATAATTGAATTTCAGTGTTATCTGCCGCGTGTTTAATCGTAGCAATGAAGCTCATATGATTTGTTTGAAGTGTGTTTTGTGTAAGTTAATAGAAAGATTAATTAATATTATCAACATAGTTGTCTTTAACAAAAAACTCGTTTAAAAACCTAGAGTAGCTTAAAACAATGAAAGTTAACCAACTAAATCCTTTCGTCGGATAATTTTGACGGATTCTGCTATAAAAGCAAGTTTTTTCTTCGATTCGTTTCAATAATAAAATTTATTAATAGTAATTATCATTAAAACATTTTGAAATATTTATGTGGTATATTGCTCAGATAAATAAGCTTTGGTCTTTTGTGTTTTGGATCCAGTAAGTAAGATTATATATTGCAAGCATAGACCATATATTGTATAAAATGTACTTATAACATGTAATTTTTTACCTCAAAATGTTGGTTTTTTCAAATTAATCTCCATGCTCATAACTTCAAGGTCCGACAGTTTACATTGTTATGTGGCATGTAACATGAAATACAGTCTATACAGTTATTGAATAGATTCAACCTTTTCCGAATCGATAACTATCAATTTGTTCGTTTGGTACGATTTTCGTAAGAGAAGTCTAAGCTGCTAAACCAATCCCTGCTTCTAGATAAGAACGCCTGTAAGATGTGCAATAAGTTGGAGTACACCTTTCGATTTTGTTATCAGCTTTGTACCGATGTTATTACCAGTTTTAGCCTCATATGTAGGCAAATCAACGTGCATAATTTTAATTTTAACTTGTTTCAACAAATTTCTTGTTTATTTAACTCTACGATGAGGAAGAGGCTGATATACAGTCAAACGAAGCATCGAAAATGCGGTACCCAACGTTTGCCAGCACCCTGTATGTGGCAAATAAACTTCCCATGATTCCAGTATCCCGTGTCAGTGATAGTTTGAAAAGGATAGCAAAGGTATAGTTAGACGTAGGAAGTTCCCACCAGGCGTAGGAACACTAGGCACTAGGTTCTACAACACCGAGGTTCCGAAGATGGTTGTGACGTCTAATCTCTAAGGGAAATCTCTAAGGGAAGGATCTTTAATAATTTCAACAGAACCACTCTTGGCACCGCGGATCCTACGTAACCCCTGGACCTATATGTATGGTCCTACGTTTTGGTCCAACGTAGAGAATATGAAGGTAGCTCTATGATTCAATTTAAAAAGCTTCCATGCTACTAGCCGAGAAATCACTGCAGTCTAATCCCTCTCCAGTCAATCCTCCATTGTTAAAAAGTCATGTAAAATGACATAAAATTGGCATGGTTTGTGCATGTGACAATTGCACACGCATGCCGTAATACGAAAATATCTTAGTAACCTTTGAAAGTCGTTTTTAAACGTCATTTAATTTAGATAAATACATATGTATTCGGTAGGCGAACGTTAGAAAAACACTTCGTTTAAATATGTTAAATAATTTCTATGCCTGGTTGTGGTATTTGAAAACATTTCATTAGACTCAAGTTTCGATGCAGCAATAAAATATAGTACTCATATCCTGGTTGTTAAGTTATTTTAAAAAATAGTATTATTGCAAAAGAATTATTTGATGCTTGTTAATTTAAATTTCGCTCAATCTTAAAGTAGTTCCATCTAATTGACACATAAGTTACGGTTTATTGCGTGTGTTAGTTGAATAAATTCTTTACCTAGTAGATGCATTCAACCCTAACACCAGGGTAAAGTAGGTGATTTAATTATTTAGCCTTAAGAATTTTAAAGGGAAGGTTCACCGTAAAGAATCGAATGCGACTGTTAGTTTATTTGAGCCTCTGCTACAACATCGCTTCTCTATCATAATCCCTTCAGCAGGTATAACGACTACTTCACCATTACCTACCATTACCTGTTTCTCTCTCTTGCACAGGGCTGCTAAATGTTTTGTATCAACGGTGCTTTGCTCACGTATGCCAGGACTGACGCCAACCCAGCGTCAGATATGCTCGGAATCGTCAGATGCCGTCGTTTCATTAGCATCCGGACAACTGTTGGGTGCGAGCGAATGCCAAAAACAATTTCACGGTAAGGAGCAGTATGACGAAATAGCGATGTCATCGATGCATTCTACTTATACATTCATTTCTTATGAATATTTCAAATAGATCATCGATGGAACTGCACTCACGTATGGAATAATGACATGTTCGGGCAGATAGTAGTCATAGGTAATCGTATTATCGTTTGTCTTTAATAATCTACTTGTTTCTATGTATTCGAATATAGTGAGCATTTGTGATAAATAAAGTTATAGTGAACATTTGTGATAATAAATATTATACCTACACTAATATTATCTATTGAGTTCAACTAACTCAACTCAACTCGATCGATAGCATTGATGTATGAAACGTTCTTGTCCACGTTTTAGGTTCGAAAGAGGCAGCTTACACGTACGGTATTACCAGTGCCGGTGCGGTGTACTCGATAACAACAGCCTGCGCAAAGGGAAACATTACAACATGCGGTTGCGATACGAAGCAGAAAAGCTTCTCTTCGAGCGAATCCGAAGTGAGTCCCAATCGAAAACATCATTTGCACCGTTACTGTAACACCGTTATGGTTTTGTTTGATTGTTACAAACGTTCTCTATTTGGTTTTTGTTTTGTTTTCTTTCTCACCTTTATTTTTACACTCTGGCACACGAATGTTTTTAGTAGAACTGGAAATGGGGTGGCTGTTCCATGGACATTGGATACGGTATGCGGTTCGCTAAAAAGTTCCTCGATGCCCGTGAAATCGAAAACGATAACCGTAGTCTTATGAACCTGCACAACAATCAGGTCGGACGGAAGGTAACGTGGCAAAAAGTTACATTTTTCTAACGTGCTGTGTTTATCGATAATGTGAACCGCGAACATGCTTACAAGCACACCCTTTTTCTCACTCTCCACACTCGATTATACTTCAGCCTGCGTCCAGAATAGAGTGCTGGAGGTTATGTTGGAGTATGGAGGTTATGGCTGATTAAAACTAAACATTGTTAGCATGTTTCATTTAGCACATGTTCTTTTAAACACGGCACATGGCGAAACTCTGTAGCTTACCCCTATTTTTCCAATTTGTTTCCTGTTTTATTTTTTGATATTGATGTAAAGATTGTGAAGCAGCTGTTACGAACCGAATGTAAATGTCACGGGGTCAGTGGTTCTTGTGCCATGAAAACATGCTGGAAAAGCCTTCCATCGTTTCATGTTATCGGTAACACGATGAAGAATAAATATCGCAAAGCCAAGATGGTACGCGCCATACCCTCCAGGGATGGTTCACTGCATCTGGTCGTTGTACGGTATGTTTGTGAGTTGCTATTTGCATTTCATCATATTTACAAGTAATTTCAATTACATCTCTCCTCCTCGAACAATAGAAAAGGTAATAAGCAGCAGCATAAGGATGGAAAGGTATCGAGCGATAGTCAAGTTCCAAAGAGATCGGAGTTGGTCTATCTCGAATCTTCACCAAACTACTGCGAGCGGAATGTGAGTATTGGTGTGCTCGGGACAGTTGACCGTAACTGCAATCGTACTTCAACTGCAATGGATCATTGCGACTTGCTGTGCTGTGGACGAGGCTACAATACGCATCAAATCGTGCGCACTTGGCAGTGTAACTGTAAATTCAAATGGTGCTGCACTGTGACATGCGATATCTGCTCTGAGCGTAAGGAAGAATATACTTGTAAATAGAATATTATCATTCGAATAAATTATCTCCACTACTTTTTAAAACAACGTGTATGATACTGCGTTATGATTACATTTTCCAACCACAGCTTGTGTGGGTCAGTATTATTGAACAACATGATAAACGGTAATCATATATATACATAGCTCAATTACCAGTATGAAAATAGGAAACGATAAAATAAATTCGAATTATTAAAAAAACTGGTGCGTTACACACATGATATCTTTAAACAATTTCTGAAAGAAAAATAACTGTACCGTTGTGGTTAAAATATAGATTGCTTAAATTTTCATATTTTTATTCGAACATTCCCATGCAGTTTAAAAACAATATTGAATATAGGCCTAATGAAAAACAAAAGAGATATAGGATGTCCATAGCGCCCTCTATTGATAGAACTAGCGATGCAACAGATGTGCACTTGATTGTAAATATACAGCGCTCTCTAGCGGACGAAAGTTTAACCCACTTGCGTCCTCTATCGGAGACTAGTAAAATAAACAGTAGGGGTTTTAATATGTTAATTGAGAAAAGCCTCAGTTAACGTAAGAGCCTTTGAGTACAGCGTCCTCTATCGAAAACTAGTGGAATCATATTCAGCAGTTAAGAAATGCTGACAGAAATGGGTAGTACCGACATTCACGTAAAACACCGATAAACATGAGTTTTTGTCTGAAGTTTATGTGACTTGAAGTTTATGTGAGTTTTGTGACTCTTGCAATACGTAGAAATTTAAAAAAGCGTTAAAAAACCGTTGATGAACTTTCATTTTTTGTATTTTTGATTCATATAACACAGATTCATCTATCGTGAAGTTACCGACTGCTTCTTCTACTTATGAAGGCCTTTTCATGTCGTGCTGAAGAACTGATGTCGCTCGTAGCTGTCGGTATTTGAAAAAGGCTGTATTCATAGTTCCCCTATACTCCGACAGAGTAGCGAAAGAAATAAAACGAAATTAAAAAAGAGCGTCCGTCCTTTCTAAAATATAATACATTCTTACTATAGATGGCACTGTACAATTGTATTTCCCTTTTCCTGAATAGGCCTATTTATATTTTTCCTACTGAATGGCACAAGTTTTTGTTGTATCCGATTATGTTTAAGTTTCAATTATTTTATTTACCTATCTACGCTTCGATTTTATTAATAAATCAACCAATTGACAACAAGTTGATAACATTCATAACAGATTTTCAAATTAAATCAGTAGGAAAATCACATTAATTCTATATTTACCCCAATTTATTCCAAATTTATGAAAGGTTTTATGAGCGATACATTTAAATAACAATAACATTTAAATAACAATACGAACATAAGTAAGTTTTCACATTTAATCGCATTTTAGAAATATTTTGTACAAATATTTTTCATTATTATATGCAAACATAGCTGTACAGCGGAGTATAGACTTTAAAACTTCACACATAAAAAATATAAGCAAAGAGGATGCGTTGATTAATACAACTGAAGCAACGAAAATCCCGTTAACGATTGGCATATTAATGTAATCGGTAACATGTTATTGAAAAAAGTATCAGCCATCAGTCATCAGCCCCAGATTCTACCAATTTAGTTTCCATTTATGCTAGAAAGTATTGTATTTCCCGAATCTTAACTTTCCAAACCAATGGAGGCGCTTGGTTGTTTATGGCACGCGAAGTTCGCAACATATTGAAGTGAATTCTACGTGAAACTAGAATGTTTAAACCTAGCTGCCTTGTCTTGAAGGCAGCCACAGCGTGCGTCAACGAATCATTCAAGGATGCTCTGGAAAGCAGATGCATACACACACACAAGTGATAATAGATCTGTTTCCGTCAAAACGCAATCGAACACCACCGAAATTACACCAACATTGCAAACCGAATGCACTATCACCATCTAAGCTCTGGCCTCTGGCGTGTGGGCCCTATTGCGTATGTGAAGAAGCTCGCTCGTTCGCTGTGGACGTTTGATGGTGGGTACAACCGTGTCAAACAGCCATCGCACCAATATATGTGCAGCGTGCAGGCAAAAGAGCATGCGCACGCCAGTTTGCAACGAGCAGCGCTTTTTCATTGATTCTTTTCTTGCCAGTTTTGTAGCGCGAAGTCGAAGAATTTGGGTGGTCGAAATATCGGGCTTGGACGACGGCATATCACGGTGGTGTTCTCGGGTGGATGTACATTTTGGTGGATACGCTAGCGACGACTGCGCTGCACCAGCGGTAGTTTGTGCAGCACGAACTGTTCGATGTGAAAATATGATAATTTCTTCGCTGCGGTATGTGCGAGCCCGTGCCTCACTCGAGTGATACGTGCACCCGTGTCCGATAGGGTGGCGCGGAAAGGGCAGAGTGCGGGGAGAAGTGGGGCGCTCCCGTTAACCTAAACGGGAAAAGAAGTTCCAGTTCCGCTGAAAGCACCGAGCGAGCGGGGCACCTCTTGTGCAAGTGTGTACGGTATGTGCGATACGGTGTGTTGAGCTTCGTGCACAAAATCAATGGTCTTCGACCATCGAATACGTCATGCAGTGATGGTGCCTTGGAGCGTAAGAGGCCAAAAAATGGTTACAAGAAAAGCTGGCTACCGCTCGGTGCTGCTATAAAATAACCCAAAAAAAAAAAATTATATTCTCCCACACCGCGAATCGCGTAGTGCACCACTGGCCGCCATTTCATTTTACGACACAAACCAACGAGCAAATATTAGACCAAACGAAGGGAAAGGGAGGCGGTGGAGGAGAGAAAATAGTTACTAAAGAAACGAAACGTAAGTGAAGAAAATTTGCCAACTACCCACTACATACCGCCCCTCCCCTTGGAGTGCCATCTCTTAGTAGCATCAATGGGATGAAGTGTTGATTCAGGCTGCAAAGAAGGAAAAAATACACCTCTCTTCCCTCCCCTCATCCCGCAACACGTTTCGGCCAACTTGTGCCCGTGCCGTGCTGACGGGTGTTCTTAATCCCGCGATTCAGTGTCTTTATTAAGCTTCGTCAAGTTGAAGGTGCGTACAATTTAGTGTGTATGTGTGTGTGTGTATGTGTGTGTGTGTGTGTGTGTGTGTGTGTGAGTGTGTCTTCCGTTTCACAAGTGCGGTAAAGCAAAGTTCACTCATTGCGCGTTTCTGATTCCGATTATTCTCCGTTGTCGCAATCATCATCATCATCATCGCCATCATCGCCATCATCGTCATCACCATCATAACCATCATCGTAATTACGAGCAAGGCTACCAGGTTTAGCAGTCACATCCTTGAGCGATGGGTAGTGAAAGGAGCTTTTGTTAAAAATAACATATCTAGCACGCGCTTCAGGTGCGAAGCCAAAGGAGAGACAACCCCGAACTCCTCTCCCATCGCCCACCACCCTTCTCCTACAACCCACTCACTCGTCACCCACACATTCGTCGCCTTCTTTGCTAGCCTATATTTTTTTCTTTTCTAGCATTGCGAAAGTGTGAAAGTCTTCTCTTCCCTCTTCATATCGGTGGAGCGTGCTTTTTTGTGCTGTATCTACCGCTTTTAACAAACGGTATGGTTGTTATTTTTAGAATACGAGCTCAGTGATATTATTTCTGGCCACTTAGGGGGCCACCAACTGTATAGGAAAAACATAAATCCCCGAACGAACTCTTCACCCTCCTTTCCAACACTATCAATCGCTATTTCTCTCTCCTCTTTCACTCTCTCACTCTCACTCTCGCGCTCTCTCTTACTATCTATCCCTCTCTCCAGGACTTCAAACGACTGTTTCTTTGCACTCCCTCTCGCGTCTCTCTATGTTTCTCTCTATCCACGTCCCACTCTTGCACACGGTTGCGGTTCTTCTCACGCATCCGCTTTCGCTGCCTCGCTTAAGCCTCCCGATTGATGCTCGCAACTTTTCCATAATCTTACCACTTATGCTCCGTTCTCAAAGTTCTCGCCTTTTCTCCCGTTATTTTCTCACGCTTCCCCCGCGTGCTTAGTACGACCAGCCCCTCTCCATGCCATGGAGCTTCGAACACTTTGCTCAAACTTTTCACTCCCGCCCTGCCGACTGTACAACCGAAACGTGCCACACATATCGCCATCGAGCCAAATTTTACACCAACACAGATCAATACTGCAAGATTGCCCGAAGCGAACGTGACAGACCGGTGGTGCCATGGTCGCTGCGGTTAACATGGACACCGACTGGATAGCTCACATTTTAATAAAGTACCCTTTTTCGCACCATTTCTTGGCTCATTCATTGTTGACCGCACCAGGCACTGGTGAGAGACGATGGTGCGATGGTGTGTCCTTATGTCTTCCATTCATGCTACCTGCTGCGAGCTATCCTATGCAGGCGCCTGCGTACGCCTATGTACGCGACAGTGTTTGGTGGGGTTCTCATAAATGTTCCCTCAAATCGGTCCTTGCGCTGGCGACCAGTTGTTACGCTTTGCCGTGTAGTAGATACCACGTAAATCAAGTTAAACTACATCAACATCGCATGTAGTGCGTTCGGGAAACAAGATTTGTGTGTGAAATAAAGTGTTTTCGACTTCGCTACCACCGTTGGATCCGGTGGTTAAGCGCAGTGGCATGCGAAGGAAAATATTTCTTTTCGTTTTTTTAATTAATAGCACACGGAGAGCCCTTACGTTCGTAAAGTAGGAACGCTTGAACGAACGAAACCCTCCTACCCAGCCAGCCTGCCAGCCTACCCGTACCCTGACAGAGCCCAATCTCCCAACGTGAAATAAGCAACCGGGCGCGATTATCGACGTTTCTTCCTCATGAGGCTCTAGCGGCCTAGATATTATCTCGATACTCATTTAAAATTGACATCGGTTGCATGAACAATCGAACATTCCAATTTGGAGCTTGACCACCAATCAATTGCTTTCCCCCCATCACACAATCGAATCATTTGGCGTGGAATCATATCGTTATAGAAGCGAACATGCCATGCTTTTGCTCTGAGCGTGGTTGTCGTTTGTAGTTTTCAAATGAAATTAAATCAATCTTAACAATCTCATTATATTCTTGGCTTACCGTGTCCCACAATCGGTGCCGCTGGCGGTGATACATAGTCGCCTAATCAAGTGGCCCAAAGGGCTGTTTACAGTGAACGAGGAATCACTTATCAAACCGCTGCTGGCAAGTTCATGCTCAGTCTCAAACTCATGCAGTGAGCAAAAGATTTCCGATCGCTCGTTTGCAATGTATAAACACAATAATGAAGAATTTCACTCATTCATTTCATTTCATTTCGTGAAGCGTAACTAGCAGTTACAGTCTCAAAACATCATTTCACCGTCACCGACGAGCGCATACCACCAACACCGAAAAAACAGCACAAAATTAATCATTATCCTGTCTTGTTTCGCTTCCGCAGCATCGGAACATACAGTGTTTGTAAAGGTAATTCATCGTGATTCGTTTCAACCTAAACCAACACCCATTCGGTGAGTGTCTAATTACGTGGCCCTCCGGGCAATGTAAGCTTTTGCTATCGTTGAAATGGAAACAATGTTCAGCACACCCGATCTACCCATTCGTCACAATAGATTCTTGTGGTCTTCTATTTCCTTAGCATCTTCATTGTAACTGTTTATCTATTATAGTGTCATACATTCCAGTGCATTTTGAGTTTGATAAACCCATACGGCACACTTTCGTGCTTCCGTTGTGTAGTAGATTATTGTTTACCAAAAAAAAACTAAGTATAATAAAACACACATCATAAGCTCCGCCATTTCATTTCCTCGAATGTTACTAATAATTCGCGGAGTTCTATATTCGATCTAAATGTGTCTAAATGTGATATGATCTTTATGTTCAAACATATTTTCTAGCGCAGATCAGCTCCTGATGCAATAGTGCAATTCCATTCCTGCCAATAATGTTTATTTCCTTTCATAGAATCAATCTCATTCTGTTGAGCTAGTGTGACTCACGGTGACACATTATCAAGCCTCAATGGCCACTATCACGCCAGACAACCCTACACCCGTTGGTACACCGTACACCGAACCTTCATAGCCACGCACTGAACAACACTCCACCCATTTGTTTAATCCGTTTCGTTGTTACTCATTTGTCTACGTTGCTTTTCTTTATATGCACCGTTTACACACGACGTGAAAATGCGCCAACCATCAACAAACATCACAACCAAAATCCACGCAAAAAAAAATACCGATACCGCAAACACTAGATCGAGCCCAAGCATAGAAAATCCCCAAAAGCCGCAGATAGTAATATAGACCGCGATCGATTCGCGGCATATTATGTCTCGCGAAGTCTACAGCACAGGTCAAGCAATACCAAGCACTACTACCGGCACTAGAAGCCCTGGTCGGCCAACGCGACGCTTAACTGAACTGCCGACTGTTGACAAGTCGCCCTCACGAGACTACGGCGGAACCCGAGGAAGACCTTTAGGTGAAATAACTATCGCTTTTTCTTACAAACAAAATTGATACATTGATCGTGATTTTATATATATATATATTGTATGCCTCTCTTTTTCTCTTTATGTCTAAGTCTGTTTTATATGATTCAGTGCTCTTTTGACTGGATTTCAAAACACTTCTTTTTATTCTCCGATACTAGCTTCTCGTTTGTGTAGGTTCTCTCAAATTTTATCTCTTATTCATCGTATGCGTAGCAAAGCCCGTACCGAAGCCCGTAGCGAGCGGACGGAGAACCGAACAATTTTTTCGACTTTTCCTAGAGAAACAATGTACATGCAACTGCAACACTAAACCAACTTGCATTCTGTTTTGATTGATGAGTAATTGTTGGAGCAGCATCGATTTTTCCACTTTCCTTCCAATTACGCGCTCCGAATGCTTTCATTTAGTGTAGTATTGATGCTGTTTTAATGAAAATCTTAAGCGCGTCCAGCTGACTCACACGAGTGAGTCAAAGTCAAAGTTCTACTGCTGAGCTGTTTTTTTTTTCTCTCCCGGCATTCACCACTAGTGCTGTACGACTCTCGGTTCAGAGCGAACAACAGTGCCGAATAAAAGAAACTTACTTCTACTATGCTTCTCGCTACGACTTTGCAGTAAATTTGCAGTAAACAAAACTGTTTTGTTCGTCTTTTGATGTTTTGATATTTTACGATTTATCATATATTTGTACAATTTATTTTGAGCCCTTTTTTACCATCCAGCATGTAGTGTTATGAGTTTTCTGGCCTGTTTTTGTTTTGTACCTAGCTTTCAAACTCATAGTAGAATCATCTTTAGCTCATAAAGCGTCACCTTTCCCCCCGTTCTTATAGGGCCCAAACTACACCAATCACGCTCAGGAACAAACTCTCCGCTGAACTACAGCTGGAAGTCTTATCCACATCATAATTCATTTACAGCCATGGGGAGTCCATACTATCGGGACATGGACGAACCCATCAGCCCTGCTGGTGGTCATCATCGCAGTCGTAGTGCGACTCGAGCTCCCACGCACTCGCTGGAATATCCTCGCGAGCAACTAAGTAAGATTAGCAGTCGATGGTGGTTGTTTTCAGTACAATCTCTCAACATTGATTGTTTTATTTTGATACAGGAACTCGATACCAGTCGTTGGATCGAGGCCTGGTCGATCCACACGATCGTGAGTTTATACCAATACGCGAGCCACGCGATCGTTCGCGTGATCGATCGTTGGAAAGAGGCCTCTATCTGGAAGAGGAACTGTACGGTCGACCTCCGAGACAAGGTAAGAACGGTCCCATGCCATCCGCATAGATTAGAAACGGTATCTTCCACGCACTCTTCGCTTACATTTATGCTTTCCTGTATTCTTTCCAGCCATGCCGGAACGGGGGTATTTGGGTGATTTGCAGGTGCAAAACGGTGAGCTACAGCGTGAGTTGGGCAATTTGAAGAAAGAACTCGAACTCACGAACCAAAAGCTCGGTAGCTCGATGCACAGCATCAAAACGTTTTGGTCGCCCGAGCTGAAGAAGGAACGTGCACTTCGGAAGGAGGAAAGCGCAAAGTACAGTCTCATCAATGATCAGCTAAAGTTGTTGAACAGCGAAAACCAGGTAAGCATCGGAATGGGTGAAACGGGTTTCCGCATGATAGTGGTACTGATTGAAATCTTCAATTTTGTTTCGTTTACTCCGTAGAAACAAGCGATGCTCGTGCGGCAACTCGAGGAGGAGCTTAGATTACGAATGAGGGCTCCAAATATCGAAATGCAGCAGCAGATGGAAGCTCTCTACGCTGAAAATGAACATCTTCAAAGAGAAATCTCAATACTACGGGATACAATCAAGGTAAGGGAAATAGTTTCACATTTTTCCTAATATTAATACTTCAAAATAGTTCGTAACGCACGTAAATAACTAGTACTAGAAGAGGTAGTATAAACATAAAATCTGACATAGGTGACAAATTACGATGATGTAAACACAAACGGAACACATGTACGTTGTAGTCGGGTGAAAATAATTCACTAAAATCCAATAGCGCTCGGGAGAAAGATTCATTGAAACCGTAGCGTAGCGTAAAGGGAATCGACGAGAAGGAGCATATATGGCAAAAAATCATTAGCGGTTTTAGAAATATCGAACTTGATTACATTAAAAATTGTTGAGTTGAATTGAAGTTAAGTATAGAAGAGTCACTTGACCCAATCTATACACAGCTGTGCAAGTAAACTATTCACCAGATTCATCATATTTGAGCCTAGTTAGTATCAAACTTTGGAGCCATAGTCCTGCACCAACCATAGTCCTGCGTGTGGTTTGAGATATGCATAATATGATCTTGCATCTTCTTGCATAATATGATCAAGAAGAAATGTTGGAATTGAGCACTTCCCCTTCCAGCATCTTTCACAAAGGTTAAGTAATTTATGGGAGTATCACACGGTCAAAGATTGTAAGCTTTTCGACCAGGAAACCAGGAAGATTGTAAGATTGTGTATCAGGAAACCATAAGAAGGCAGGGATAAAGTACATAAAGCCATTCAAGATTAGTCACAGCAGCAGAGAGCTAAGGACTGGGGTTCTTTAAGAGACCAACAAGTGGAACCAACAAGTCTGAGAAACAAGACTCAAGCTCTTCTGTCTTGTCAAGACTTCTCTCTTCCTATTATTCCTACAGATGATTTCCAATTCATCCAGTAACGGACCCTCAACACCAAGTTTCTGAAGCTTGGCTCGAACACCAGGTTAGAGATACCAGGCGAAAGCGAGTCATATATTTGTTGGTGTGTGCTTAGAAATCAGTCCATTTGGTTATTCCAATAGATAATGTGTTGGTAAAACGAGCAACGTCAACTTGAGCGGACGGTTGAGCGGATTGAGGAGATTGACTAGTGAGAAGAGTGAAGAAAAAGCGAATGGTTGGCAACCATAGACAGGCGCTAAGATCTTCGTTACGAATAATAAATGGATTTTAGAATATTAATTGCAAGTAAAGCCATCCAACCGAACTGCTTTGAAGCGATAGTATATATAACACAATAATTGAAGTCAAAACAGATTCAATTCATAATTGAAAAATAGTGGTTAATGGTTGACAATTTTTTAACGGTGCAGATTACGGTGGCATTGGGATATTTCATGAAAACTACATAAGCGCGATGTGTAGCAGTGTACACACTCTTGTTATTTCAGAATTTGCGCACCAAAAATTTAACCTAATTCTAGATCTTTTCGCAGAATCCTAGTAACATAAAGGCTGTCGAGTACTAGCTACTTTTGAAAACTTGTTTAAAGTTGTAGAAATGTACCAAATAAGCAAACAACGCCACACGTTCACACATATGTACAAAAGCCGTTTTCTGTTTTACAGGAGCTGGAACTGCGAATAGAGACCCAGAAGCAGACACTTCAAGCGAGGGATGAAAGCATAAAGAAATTGTTGGAGATGCTGCAAAGTAAAGGAATGGGTGCGTATACGTATGCGTTAAACAGTTTAGCACAAACAATTTCACCTATTTGCCTGCGTTTACCTTCACATCAGAAGCTTAACAGCCGTTGTGCAGCGTTAGTTAGCTTACACTAATTGACAATGATATCTTTTCTAGGCAAAGAAGAAGAACGACAGATGTTTCAACAAATGCAAGCGCTGGCCCAGAAACAGGTGAGTGAGTCGTTATTTTACTGAAATGCTAAAACAAAACTTCGTCTAAAGGAATGCACGTCTGTAGCTTACACTAAACAGTATACAGTTTGGGTATACTCTATGCAGGTATCAGACTTCTGTGGCGTACCATACGCTAAAGATACTAACTCAGGCATTCATTTTTGCATGACACGTTGAGCCTTTAGTTTCCACGTTATAATTTTCTTCAGAATCCTTAACCATTATACGTTCGTAACACTTGTCGAAGAGTTTCCTGAGTTGACTGAGATGTATTTCCAGTCGTTGTTGACTGTCCGGCAGTTTCATTTTTGATTTAGCAACCATTTGTTTGAATCCTCATTTGATTTAAAATATTTCGCTTCTAATGCTTACGTATCTGTTGTTTGGCGAAAGAATTATGATGACTAATTTGTTGAAAAAAAAAAACAACAACCGTGCGCCTTAGCAACTACGCTAGCGATCATACACCCACACACGTGGGATAAGCTATTTGTTTTGACCTTTCTCTTTCTGTCTTACTCTTCATAAGTCTCAGTACGTATATCTCTATCTCCTACTCGGTTCTCTTTACTTTCTTCTCTTTCTCTTCTGATTTGCATTTAATGTATGTGTTTAGTGTACATTCGCCATCATATTTTTTGTAAATACAAAATTTCAATAATCTTATCAGTGAAGCTGTTCAGCCAAAGTGTAGCTTTTGCAAAGAGATGAGAGTTATGATTGTGGTTTTCTTTTCCACTATTACTGTTTATACGTTTCTCACCTAAACTCCGACTGTCCCCCCACTGTCTTGCACGAAGTTCTCCATCCTATTTTTATCTTAAATTGTTCCGTTCACTATCCACCTTTATTTTCCACTTACTAACTCTATGTTTCAGTTTCCACTTATTCAGTAAAGTTTCGGTTTTGTTCCATTTCAATGGAAGCAAATAACTGTGCTGGCTTGTTAACGTTAACAGTATCTTCGATTTTTTGTGTTTTTTTCTCTGTATATGTTTTAAGGATTTTGATGCATTAAATGCTTCTCACACAAACTCTACTGTCTTAATCAATGTTCAGTAATACAAAGTAATTAAATTAGTAAAGAATTTTTGATGATATTTTATTTATTTCATATTTCACCATTGTTTGAGCTTTTATGTTATACATTCCAATTGATGCATATCAAACGATTATACACGAGAAAGAGTACATCTCTATAGCGTACCAGTGTGTGCGTCTTATCGCTCGTCTATGTGCCAGATACATAAATGTGTGGGTGTATGTGTGCGTCAATGTGAGGGTTGTTAATGAACTATGATCATATACTGTCGTTCGCTGGCTGTGCTGTTCCGAGAAAACATCCAGTTCTAAATCGAAGATGGGCTAAAACAAAAAAAAAACTAATAACAATTTTTCACAGCTACTTGCAACAAATAACACATGGCATTTGTAATTTGAATGAAGAACAACCATACGACCAAGCTGGGAGAGCTCCCAAGATTAACAAACAATATAAACAGAGAAAAAAAAACGTACAACTACCGATGCAGTTGGCGAAATTCAATCTTACCGGGATACGTTTGTAAAATTGAGCACTGAATAACACTGTCAACTATAACACGTGATTGTAGCAAAGCATGTAAACTTAAAGCGTAAACGATACTGTGTTAGCGGATGATGACGATGGTCATAGAAAAATAATTCTTTCGTCAAACCAAATGCGATTATTGACGAAAACAAGCGGCAACAAGTGATTTTTCTAGCAATAGTTTCCATACGTTTTGTTTAAAGTAACCCCATCGAAAATTATGAGCAGGAAATTAATTCTTTCGTCAAACCAAATGCGATGATTGACGAAAAACAAGTGACAAAAATGTGTTTTTTTGCAATAGTTTACTTACAATTTCTTTCAAGTGAACCCAAAGCAAATTATACATCTCCTAATGCGAATTACTACGGATAACACATTTGTAATATGCAATGATAAAAATAAGAATGTGAATGTGCCAAAGTCAAGTCAAAAGTCAACACGAAATTCACTAGTGTAGCTACCGTCTGAAGGAACTTCTGGAAGCAACAAACAATCAGCTATTATGTGACATGAGCATGATGTTAATTTGAGGAAGAAATTTTACAACAAAACCCATTAAATAGTCATTACATTGCGAGATAGTAATATTTTATTTGTTACGTTTTACAAGGATCTTTATTTATGTTCAACCATTGTAGAACGCTTATGATTCATTTTAGCATTTCCATGTTACCTGTTTTGGAAAGCGACAAGAAAAAGCCAAACGGATATCAAAACAAGCTCGTTTTTATTTCCTCAACCTAGTATAATGCAGACAACCATTCGATTTGTATTGTTTCTGTTGCGTTGTAGTAGAGCATACAGTTTTGTTTTGTTGTCACAACCCTCATTTGAATTTCGAAAAACCAATATCTTGGCAACCTAAGCATACTCTTTACACTTATGTTATTGTATACATGGTCCAATGTGGGCTGTCACGGTGTGGCTGATACAGTGGAAGTACCAGCGCCAATTACGCGCCGTGTGCGTCCTCGAATGATTGACCATTGCTCAAACTCAAAGTCGCAAACGCAACCAACAACAACGCATCCAAACGAAAGCAAAACCAACATCCAGTGTTGTCTTCTCTCTCCTCTTCTCTCTCAAATGGCCATTTTCAGATGTTTGATTACGGCAACTGCACCACTACCGCACCTGATTTAATGCGTAGCAGTTTTTATCCAGCGCAGCCCTCGTCAGTATACAATACAAACTACCACAGCATCACACCGGTATCCAAGCTGTTGGACGTGCGGTCCGGACGATTGCCGGCTCGCCGCTACAGCATAAGTGGCAGCGTGCCATTGTCCTCAATGGTCGATTACTGCAATCTGTCCGAGAACGCGGCCAACCTTTACACGCAGTCGGCCACTCTGACCAACTTGCTTAACGAAACTACCAAATCGTTGTCGCGCTCTTCAAACATTTTGAACATGCGCTCGGGTGACAGTTGCATCAATCTGCCCATGAACCATGCAACGACACTCTTTACACAGCCTTCACAAGCTTCAGCCGCAGCAGCAGCAGCAGCAGCAGCAGCAGCAGCCGCCGCACCACAACCACCACCCTCATCTTCCTCCACTACCGTTGGCGGTGTCCTCGATCCATCGCCCTCGAATCCCCTGGAGCGGATGGCTTCCTCGGCAGCTGCTTCGGCAGCGGCGTCCACGGGGTTTCTTTGTTCCTATCCGAACACATCCAGCATCTCACATCTACCCAATGCTCTTAGCAATAATTCCAACCTATCGTACTATCACCACCATCTGCAGCATCATCTGCCACAGCTGAGCCAGCAACCGATGGCACTTTCGCAACAGTCCCACCAACAGTCACAGCCCCATCCATTCAATGGCGTCGGATACCGATCGTCTACCGACTATCTGCTGTCCAAACCGATTTACAGCAATAATGCCATCAATGCGGTCACGAACGCCACCTCGTTCTTGTCGCAACCTCACAGCGTACTCTCGCAGACACGAAACATTTTAACTCAGCATCAGTACGCTTCCAATCCGACCATTACACGCTCCCTGACCAATCTGCCTTCGTCTACTACTTCCGCCTATCACTACGATCACCATCAGCCATCGGCATCGACCCTGCGCTATCCATCCTCTCTCGACTATCCGAACTATTTGCACACCATGCACGATTCAGTTGGTAGTGGTGGTCTGTTCAAGTACCCATCCACGTACCACGCGCCGTACCCAAAGCTAGACCTAGACTACAGTAGAGTGAGTGACATGAAGCGTCAAGTAAGTTTCAAATTCGACGTAGATACTCTCTCGATCGATTCGTAAGCACTACCGAACCCAACACCCATAGCCCAGTGAGTGATGTCGGCATTCAACGATGATGCTGGTGTACTGAAGCATGCAACACCAGTATTGCAAAGCGAGAAAGGGATGTGTTTTTAGAATGCAACCTAGAATGGTTTGAGTACATTCTAGGCGCCCAAAAGCACCAAACCACACGTACACGGGATGAGCAGCGATTCAAATGGGAATGAAACATACATTTCGAATTTGATGACGATGTAACGCAACACAAAATTTATTGCATTTTTCAAGACTGCCAAACTGCCAGCTAATCTTGCCGTAGTAGTAGATAAGCGAACGAAGTTAGAACAATTTTAACATTGCCAATTCATTTTTCGGCCAACGAAATATGTTTATCGTAGAGTCCAATATGTCCCAGTATTATAAACTATTTTCGATCGTGTAACATACTTTGTAGACTAAATGATCCGAATAAACAACGCCACGCCAGTTCCAAATTCCCTCATTGCCAATCGTATAGAACGCCAAGATGTAGGGTAAGACATAGAGCATTCGTGATGATTTCAATTGACATGCGGACCGACGATGAGCTAATATCTATCGCAATCGTTAAACACAAACGTTATCGATCATTTTCCCTCGAAACTATGTACTCGGAGCAACGCATCGCAATAAGTAATCTATCTGGCATTATAGGCACGATTGGCTACATCCAAATGCTGTACGAAGATGTAAGAATGAACCGCTATTCGGAAGTAAGGCCAAACGTCACTTGTAACACTAATACTAGAAGCAATATAGAAATGAAAAGTCGGAACTAGAATTACCTAGAACCTAAGCGTACCATGAATATAATCCTTCATAAGGATGAAAGTGTTGGGGAATGGAGCCCACCTGCGCCAGGTTAGAGCAATAATTTTAATTCCAATTATAACACGTAACACATGAATGTATGAAATTCAAAGAATAGAACAACGAATATTACAAATGAGAAGCATTGCACGAGTTGCAATGATCCTTCGTAAATCGCACACGCAGCCGCGGCACCCAGAGATTCGCTTGGTATGAAATGTGCTTCATCTATTACCTACCAACTAATTATTACTTAATTATGAACATCAAGAGCCCAATGATTTAGGAATGCACAAAATTGATAACTATTACAATGAACTTTCAGTCGTCATTCGAGTAAAGGGTTTGGTGAAGTATCATTAATTCAAATATCTTCTTTTAACATTAAATTTTAAGACACTTTTTATTACTTTCTGTTTCTTACAAAAGATGGTAAACAAGTGCATTGATTTACTTATTGAAGCCTCTTTAAAGTTTTAATTAGAAGCGATCGACCATTGCATGTAAACTTGGTTACACTTTAAGTAAACTTTAAAACTCGTACCAAAATTGGTGAGCTCTTTGTTGGGAAATCTTCAAAAACGTTGAAGAATGAATGTCAAACTTTTGCACACTAAGAGATCGATACCATACAACCATTTCATCACATTCACTAAATCAGGTGATCGTACCACCGTATCCGGTATAGTCCAATCATTCCTAAGACAAAAAAAGGAACGCAGATTTGTTTTTCATTAACCTTTGTGATTTTTTGGTAGTCACATAAAACAAATCGTAACCGTATAAACGATAGTGCTCATACTATTCTCAGATTTGGAAATGCATAGAATATCCTCCAGCGACCATGAACAGGACAGAAAAAAGAAACACAATACAGTCAATGTCAATTACGAATAGTGCCCTCAGTTAAAATGAGAGGAATCCTCATTGCTGAAACGAACTAGATAAGCATTTCATTTAACATAGACGTATTTTAGCTCAAGCCTTATTTAAACAACAAACACATACATACACTGTGCAACGATCAAACTCATATACGAACTATTCCCATTGCGCAATGTGGTAGCACTGCAAATACCATTATCACGCAACCTACCTATGATATCGGCGTGTAAAGTTTACACTATCGTTTAGCACAGGTCATTACGAAGAACGATTGCTGAACGGCAGGGATTGCGATTGCGATTTCAGTTTAGTTAAACAGTAAAGTAAACAAGTCTTTCACTGTTATCAAATAAGAACAGTTACTTCTCGTAGATCACGCCACTGCACCTCGTTCCGTACTTTCAATGAATAGCATAATCTGAGCTTACTGTTTAGCTTGTTACGGTGTGAGTGCGGTAGCACTTTAAATATATTACCTGTAGACACGGAACCACATTTGCACTAGCTAGCTTTTCATTTGCCCGAGATGATCTAAATTACGGACTTTGTTGAATGGAAAATCGAGTGAAAAAAAACGTACATGTACATTACCGAAGAAATACAAGGAATTATTAACATTGAATATTTGATAAAAACAATTTCAATGACAAATCAAACACGAGTGATAAGATACAAACGAAACGATGTCGAGCTAGTCGTAAACGATTTTACGTCTGCATTATCGGGTAAATAGACTGTACTGTGAAACTGTTCGAACGTTTAAACTACTGTAACAAGATATTGTTTGTTTGAACGCCGGTGAGATTTGTTTGCGTAGTCTTTGTTGTTATTGCCATACCGAACGTATTATCGAATGAATAATAAAAACAAATTTTAACTCAAACTAGTTCGATTTGCATTGTGAACATTTTTCTTCCCGGAGTGTTGGATGCGAACAGATGTGTCCTCGGAAGAGTGAACAGCAGATCAGTCAACGTGTATCTGGACACGATGTGATCTTTCGATGCATTAGCAAGTATTTGTGTTGGCAGTCATTCAATCCTCACACGTAACGCAACACCATAGCACACTACATGAGATATCGGCTAACAAAAACAGGGTAGATGTTTCCTCCTAACCGTGTGAGTAATCTTCACTTCTTTCATTGATTCTGTTCAAAGCTGGATGAATTTCGATTGGAAATTACGCGCCGCGACCAGGAGATAATGGCAATGGCGGCCAAGATGAAAACACTGGAAGAGCAGCATCAGGTACGATCGGTGTCGTTGCACTTTTTTTTTAAACATATTTGACACTAAGACCCTGACTGATTTCCTCCGCCCAGGATTACCAACGCCATATTGCTGTCCTCAAGGAATCACTGTGCGCCAAAGAAGAACATTACAATATGCTACAGTCTGATGTAAGCTTTAGGGGGAATTCGTGGAGTTATGAGGTAGAAATGTTTACTAACATCATTATTTACGATCTCTTCATGTTTTACCCGTCACTAGGTGGAAGAGCTGCGCAATCGATTAGAAGAAAAGAATCGAATGATCGAAAAGAAAACTCAAGGCACAATGCACACAGTTCAAGAGAAAAACCGTCTACATACAGAACTTGCCGAACTCAAGGAACACATGGACATAAAGGATAGAAAGATCAACGTTCTTCAACGAAAGGTATGTATGTCACACTACGGTCACACCGTTCGTCGGTGCTATTGCAAAGAACCAACAATTGTGTGATAACGGCAAACGTTCCAGATTGACAATTTGGAAGATTTGCTGAAGGAGAAGGATAATCAGGTGGACATGGCGCGTGCCAGGCTGAGTGCGATGCAAGCCCACCATTGCAGCTCCGAAGGGGCGCTGACCAGCCTAGAGGAAGCGATCGGTGATAAAGAGAAGCAAATGCAGCAGCTACGCGATCAGCGCGATCGCGCCGAAGCGGAGAAAAAAGAGGAGCGAGAGCTGCATGAGCGTGAGCTGGCCGAGTTCAAGATGAAGCTCCACTCGCTCGATAGTGAGGTGGAAAAATTGACTACACGACTTCACCGGGCCCTTGCAGAGAAGGATCGGCTGGAAGCGAAGCTCGAAAGCTCGCAGAGTGAGCTGGGCAAATCGAAGGCGGAGCTAGAGCACAAGACTTCGAGCGACGTGGGCCGCAGCGGAGCCGATTGGGAGCATGCGAAACAGCGTTTGTCTCGCCTGGAACTGGAAAATGAACGGCTGCGAACCGAACTGGAACGATCACAGGTAATATGAGATCACGTTTTCCGACCACGTCGGCACTGTGACAATACAGTGCAGCTGGCTCAGTTTGTGCAATTTTTGGATCATTCAACCGATAACCTATTGCACCCTCTTTGCAGACTACTTTCGGTAGATCGACTCTCAGCACATCGCAAGAGCTGGATCGTGCTCAAGAGCGAGCAGACAAAACGACGAACGAACTGCGGCGAACGCAAGCAGAACTACGAGTAACACAAGTAAGCCTGATGCTGATTGTTTCCCGTTACATTTGAAACAAAACTTTGGTTTAGCTATTTGACAATCTTAAATTATGTCTTACTTGTACTAACTATCATATCATTCATGGTATTGTTTCTAAATTTCGTCAAAGATGCCAAAAAAAACGGGAAAACATTCACAATCTATTTTTTGAGCCATTTTTGTGTGTGGTTCTGAAATCATCTGCCGCTATCAGTTATTTACATTTTGCGTTTCTACCTCTCCAGTACGTGCCCATGAGCAGCCAGTTATCCAGTTGTCGCCCTTTTGGGCTACATTGTTACTAACCATGTTCCTAACGCTATTCAAGCAACAGCATGCTGCATACCGTAGCCTAGTGTTTTACATCGTCGTGTTCGCACACGTGTAAAATGCTAATGTGTGTTCCAATGGTGTGTTCCTGACATAAACGCGAAATCACCTATATTCTATGCTATAATTCAATTATTTAAAACAATCATCTATTGCTACTTCAATATTCGGCTTCATCATATAACAAACCGGGTACAATGTCAATGGTGGTCCTTTGCCCACAGCTCATTGTTTACACTGTTCATAATGCTGTATGTTTCAATGTGTTCTTCAATATATATACATATATTTTTGTACAATCCCTTTGTTTTGTTATTTAAACGAACCCGGGTAGCTTGCTGGCTTGGCATAAGCCATCCTCTAATGTATTATTTATTTTTACAAATGTATTCATTTGTCTAAAACGAGTTTGCTACGTGAGGATACATGCTATATCTTTATATACTAACTGTGAAAACATGCTTCGGTGTAACTGTTACTTGTGCATGTTCTGGATTTCACTGCGCTTTTATTGTGTGAGAAAATATGCTTTGTGTGATTTTATCCGTTTTTGTTTTGTTTTGTTCGTTCCCATTCACCCATTTGGTATCGCCTGTCGAATTAGAGTGTGAAATTATTGTTTTTGTTTTGTTTATGATAAGCTAAATGTTCAATGCGTATGATGGCAGCGAATCGTAAACATTGTGTTTCTCAAATATACATATTTTTCATTAGAAAGTATCTACCATTTATGTTAATCCTCACGCTTACATTACGCATAGTTCCAATGATGATTTTCATAGCTCAGCCGTAGCATGGGTAATTTGCTCTCCGTGTTAATTTCGGAGCATAGAAAACTTTGTCGCCCAATAGAAATACGCTGTATCATTTAAAGAAGAAAAAAAACAATCTGTGCGCATCCTTTCTTGCATTCAAATAGTTGTTTATATGTTCGATTCTACACACAACAAATAACACAATCACTTATATACCGTTCACCAACGTTTTATAGGAACATACGGTACACGATTTTGTGAGTAGCAATTTTTTACACAATCTTGCTCTTTTCTCACTACTTAATTGGTTATGGTTTGAGATTCCAAATAATGCCAACAGCATTTAATTTCAACTTGAAGTAATTTTCTTATACCATTGTTCGTTGTATATGCTCAATTTCTCGTTACTAGACTTTTTTTATCAATTATTCTTACAAGTAATTGTTTGCTGCCACCGTAAATCGATACATTGATACTAATAATTCACCTTCTTCCGATCATTAACATTCTTTTGAATTACCTGCAGTCATTAAGCATACACTCTTTTTCCACGCTGATGTATTCACGAATCCAAATAGTGACGTTTATTAATTGCTACACAATGCACTCAACAAAAACAGTGAATGAGAGATACTATACACACACACACACATACACACGTATATATACACATAATAGTCAAAGGCAGGAGGAGCAAAAGAAACCCACACATATGACAACTACAGCTTAGCTTTCGGTTACTTTTTATATAGTACACACGCTCACTCTTACACTTACAGTGGAAACTAGAGTTGTTAGAAGTATCTGTTGAGCTTCTGTTCAGTTACATACACTTTTCGTTCTTAGTTTGTTTTTTTTTGTTGATGGGTTTCAATACTACTTTCCTATGGCCACGCATATATCACTTCGATTTGTTGTTATTGATTGGTTCTCGGTTTTCTTAAATTCTCTTTAATCCTTAGCCTTTTTAATCGCATACTATTTGTAAACAAGTGTACTATACTACCAACAATATCTTTCCTGCAAACATATAGCAATATAGCAATTCAACCATAGCATTGCTATAGTATTTGCTTGCGTTTAGAACCTTATTGTATTACATTTTGATTTGATTTCTTTTCTTTTCTTTTCTTTTTTCTCTCCGCGTTTCTTTCTCTCGTTTCTATCCCATTTCATAACCTCTGACAATTGTGCGTTTTGATGCGCTTCGACACGATGGCATCAACATCCAAACCCGATCGAATGGCTATTTTATCGCATAGACCGACGCTGAACGATCAAGAGCGGAAGCGGCCGCCTTGCAAGAGAAATTAGAGAAGAGCCAAGGCGAGGTCTATAGACTAAAGGCTAAACTTGAAAACGCACAAGGTGAACAGGAAAGCTTGAAACAGGAAATGGAAAGAGGCCAGGCTGGTATACAACGAATTGTTAGTGAAAGAGATAAGGTAATTTCCTGTTTCTTTATTTTGATTTTCCACATAACATACCCTTCACATGGCTGGCATTATTACATACAACTCACACAACCAAAAGCCCTTCTATTGGCACTGTATCAGCGCTAGAGATGCTGGTCGTAATATCATTGAACACTGTATGCGACTGTGTTTAGGGGAGACTGGGATGCTCATTTTGTTTTCTCTCATACTCCAACAAATATTCCTTTCCCCACACCCGACACTTGCCGACCAAACACTTAGCTGCTTGCCTTTCGAGCGAGGAATTGGTTTAGTACTGATGTGCCGATCCGAAGCGTGTTGCTGCACTGATGCCTCTGTCACCAATAATTTTGGTTTGCTCCCCCGGCGTATACTGAAACGTGAATCCGAAAATGCACAGCCAAACACAACATCCCGCACCCGCATCTTAGTACCTTCTAGTGCCAATATCTGTGCATTTCACTAAACGATTAATTTCGTGCCCCGAAAGACATAACAAACATACATCCTACAGACACGTTCGCGGCACATTCCCTTGTGAGCGTGCTCGAACACGGTACATATGCATCAGTATGATTGATGAAACTGCATTTGTAGATCACTGCAAACACTACCTGTGTCACAATCGTCTTCTTTGTCAACACTACCTATTAGTACTTTGCTCACCTCGTACCACCCACATCCATGTCCTACAATATAAATCGTATGAGTGTCGTATAGCAAAAACATAGTTAAAAAATCAATCAAAAGTATTCAACACATAATATTCGTACAGTGGAGTAGATAAGTAGTTAGCTGTGACGTAAAATATCGATCTGTATCGATCTGTGTATGTATCAGCTGTTCTGTAACAAGCCGTCCATTGGAAGCAAGCGCTCAATTAACGCCCAGATTCAGCTCTTCCCCATTCTCATACCGTAACTATTGCTCGCAGTGAACCCATCGAATAACAGTTCATATAGAACCGGTGAAAAAAAAAACGTTTCTGATTAACTTGTATCGATTCTTTAGAGACGTTTCCACTAAATGATGTTTTTGTCCGCGGAACGTCGTATTGGATATAGCTGAAGGTAATGGAAAATGTTTCTTTTTTGTGTTTTCTTCTCTTTTTGTTTCATGAGCTATCTATCCATTCGAACCGTGAAGCATGCAAATACGGCTAACTACTTATCCACGTCCCATGCTATGAGTGTATACCACCTGCATATACCTGCATACATATATCAAACGTAACTAATGTCTAACTATAAGTACCTATCTAGAACATAAAAATTATACGGCTGTATGTACATATTGAATGATTGGTAGCTCAAATCTATCGCTCCTGCAGTACGTTATCACTCTACGCTTTGTAGTGTAAACTCTATATTTCTATTTTATTTACCTCACTCAGTTCTATAGATCTACGGCTGCTTGAACTTGCCTCTGATCGTAAGGCAATTTCGAACCTAGACATATCAACACACCCATCATCACAGACCTCACTAACGCAATTATGACAATGCCAAGCTCCCATCCTCCACTTAAATACACGAATCAAGCATTTATGGGATGCAGCTCTGCCACTACCGTTACACTCCCCACTCGGTTCGGTAGTGTGAACGATAGTAAGGTTCGTTTTCGCTAAATGTTATTACTGTGTACCTATTTCGCATATGCAGGCGTATGCTGAGCTGGAAAAAATACGAGAGGAACTGGAACGTACGCAGGCTACCCTTGGCAAATCACAACTTACTCAAGAAAAACTGCAAAACTCGCTTGACAAAGCACAAAATGAAATTGATCATCTGCAGGAGAAACTGGACAAAAGTGGAGGAGAAGCCAGACGGGTAAGTATGTTGAGAGGCGCCGTAGCAGGATCCCGTACACTGCTTCACTGCCGTGCTAGCTATTGAACGTTCGCATTAAATGGATTTCTTTACAGCTTCAACTCGAGAAAGAGAAAATTAACTACGAGTTTGAAAACATTCAATCCCAGCTGGACAAATCGCTGGGTCAATCGTCGCGCATCCAGAAGGAGAAAGAAGCCGCACAAATGGACCTCGATCGTTATCGGGACAAGGCGGACAAACTGCAGACATCCCTAGCGCGACTGCAGAAGGAGCGTGACGTACTGTGCGATGAGTTGGAAAAGTTGAAAGAAAAGTCCGAATCGACACAGAGCAACGCGCTCAAGTATCAGCGCGAACGGGACGCTATCCAAACCGAGCTGGAAGTGGTCAAGGAGCGATGGGAAAAGGCGCATCAAATCCACCAGAAGCTGCAGATGGAGCGCGACGATGCGATCACCGAAATCGATATACTGAAAGAAAAGCTGGATAAGGCACTGTATGCCAGCCAAAAGCTGATCGATGAGAAGGATACCTCCACTAAAGAGTTCGAAAAGATGCTCGAGAAGTACGATCGTGCACAGAACGAAATTTACCGGCTTCAGTCGCGTGTCGATACGGCCGAAGCTGATCGAAATCGGCTGGAAGTGGAAGCGGAACGGTCCGCGCTCGCCGCTTCGAAGGCACGCGAGGATCTGCGTAAGATACAGGAAGAAACTACCCGACTTCAGGAAGCTTGTGATCGTGCCGCCATGCAGCTGGGCCGCTCGAAGGAGCTCGAAGACAAGGCTAAGGAGGATGTGGACATGATTCGCGAGAGACTAGACAAATGTCAGACGGATCTGCGGCGGGCACAATCGGAAAAAGACAATCAACAGGCTGAAATCGAGCGTCTCACTTACGAACTAGATCGCTCGCACAATATGTACACCAAACAGACAGCCTCACTTGATTCGGCCCAGGAGGAGATTGCACGTTACGGACTCGAAATTGAAAAGATGCGTGAGCGTTACGAGAAAACCGCTGCCGAGCTCCGACGTCTGCAGGAGAATGAATCCTTCTCGCGTGAGGCTCGCCGTATGAAGGACGAGAACGATCGGTTGCGCGAGAAGTATGACAAAGTCATTGTGGAATTGGAGAACTTCCGTGGCAAGTCGCAATACGAGCAGGAGACGTTCGACAAGATGAAGGAGAAGTTCGAGGCACGCGAAAACGAGTTCCAGACGATGGAGCTGAAACTGCACGAGACCAGCCTGCAACTCGACCTTGCACGTGCGGAGGTTACCAAGCTGGTCTCCAACCAAGACAAGCAACGGGCCGACGCCGAACGTGCTCACATTGAATACGAAAAGATCCGTGACAAGCACGAAAAACTCATCAAGGAAGTGGAACGATTACGGCAGAACCCACAGTCCGCCATCAGTCCCGGAGCGTTGGCCGCTGCTAGTAGCATAAGTTTAACGGACAAAAACGAGCTGGAGCGTTTGCGCGAACGCCTCGAAAAGGCGCTGCAAAGCCGTGATGCCACCGAGATGGAAGCCGGACGGCTGGCCAAGGAGCTCGAGAAGGCTCAGCTGCATCTGACGAAGCAGCAAGAGGTGTACGAGGCAACGCGCATCGAGTTCGAGCGCATGTCCGCGGAGCTCACGCGTGTGCTCGAGCGGCTCGAGAAGTCGGAAGCCGAAAAGGAAACGCTCCGCCAGTCGACCAAGATCTACGAAAAGCATCACCAGCAACATGCCAGCAATCATCACGTGGAGCAGAGCCTAATGAAGCTCGAGGCCGATAACAAGCAGCTAATGGCCGAACGCGATCAGCTCGTGATGCAGCTCGAGAAGAGTCAAGATATGCTAATGAGCTTCCAGCAGGAGCTCAATGCGGCCGAGCTGGAGCTACAGCGGCAGTGTGAAGAAAACCGCCGGCTTAAGAGCTCACCCCAACAGCAAGGAGCGGCGTCGGCACCACAGGCACAACAGGCTCAGGCTGCCGCCCAAGAAATACAAAGCTATAAGAAGGAAATAACCAAACTCAAGCAAATGCTTCAGGAAACCGGTGCTCGGGGCGATAACGAGCTCGAACAGTGGCGTAAAGTCGTTGAGCAGGAGAAGAACCGTGCAGATCAGGCGGAAAAGGCTGCTATCGAGCTTCAAAAGCGCATGCAGGTAAGAGCTCTTAGCAATTGCTCTTTGTTTACATTTTTGGTTTTGCAACATTTGTATAGTTTTCGGGAATAATCCGAATTCTCGATGAAAATTTTACAGGGCTTCTGTTAAACAGGGCTTCTGAGCACAACCTGACTAAATCATGATAATTACCAGCTTTCCAAAACCAATATGCTTTTGTAAAATATTACGAAGAAACACGGTTTAAAACCAAGAAATTGTCTTTTTCTCTTCCGATTCGCAACCTTCACTTTGTGAATCTAATCAGTGGAACAAGAAATGACTAACTAGTCTTGGACTAACAAGAAGGATTTTGTGTTTTTCCCTTTTTTCTCTTAGTAAATTATTTTCAACCGACAATTCCAAAATACAGTACTACTTCAATGCTAATCTGACAACGTACTAACTGACTTAAACCCCTGTTTTCATTGCTACTCAGGTGATGGAGCAACAATTAAAGCAACAACTCTTACAAATGACCAACATGCAAAAACAATTGCAACAACAATCAACACAACAGCAACAGCAACAGCAGCAGCAGCAGCAACAATCGCCGTCAAACAAGAAGGAGCTAGAAAAGCTGCAGGAGGAACTAAAAACAGCGGCTGCGCAGCGCGACCAATTCCAAAATCAGTTAGAGCTGCTTGTACAAGAGCTTGAAAAGAGCCAGGTAATGGTGATCCTATACACGATACACAGTTCACTACTGTTCATTTCAACACTCCTTTTGTACACCCACAGACCGAGGCTCTGGATGCCACGAAGAAGACGCAACAGCATCAGCAGCAAATTACTCAACTACAGCAACAGATTCAGCAGCTGCAGCAACAACTGCAGCAAGCGACACAAGCGGCCAACCAAAAGGTAGCCCAAAACGCCGGCGTCAGTGAGGCGGAGCGCAAGCAACTGGAAGCACAAATGAAGCAGATCGAAGACGCAACGCGATTGTTGGAAAGCGAAAGAAAAACTTTCGAAGATCAGCGCAAGGTCATCGAGAACAAGCGCAAAGAGTTGGAGGATAAGGAGAAGAATCTCATCGAGTTCGACAAGCAGCTGAAGAAGCGCAAAGAACAAATGGACCAACTAGAGAAATCATTGCAGAAGGTGATGACAGTCAGTAGTTTTTCCATTATTTTCTCCATTTCACATCCGTTTTTTTTTGTCTCATGTTTGCAGGCCGGCGGTACCGCTGCTGCTGCTGGAGAATTGAACAAACAGTTAACAGAAACTCAGCAGATGTTAGACAAGTAAGATTGGCTACAGTTATTACTGCGGCAATTTGTACGATCGCAGCGAGATAATATTATCTGTTTACTATTTTAGAGCCTCAAAGGAACTGGAAGAAGCGCGCGAGGAAGCCAAACGATCTGCAACCGAAACCGAACGACTTCTCCAGTTGGTGCAAATGACGCAAGAGGAACAAAATCAGAAGGAGAAAACTATCATGGATTTGCAGCAGTAAGTACAACGCGCCAGCCAGCTAACACGCCTCTCTGTGTGCTAATCGTTCCAAACGTTCCGTTTATTTTCAGAGCCTTAAAAAATGCTCAAGCAAAGTTAAAAACAGCACAAGCACAGCCACAGGATGCGGGACCAGCGGGATTCCTCAAAAGCTTCTTCTAGAAAGGGTTTCCTTCTACCGCTGCACGTTTTTCCGTACGGTGTAATATCGTCCACATCACGTACACCACCGCATGAGCCACACTTGGGTGCAACAAAAGTGAACAACAACATTGTAATGACAGTACAACTACTAGTAATAGTTTCGGTTAGTAATGGCTGTACAGCTGCGATCCGATGGGCATGCTGCCATAACTTCATTTAAGATAATTAGTGGTTTCGCAAAGTTGTTATCGGTTCCGTTCAATTTAGGTACGGTTGCGTTTTCTTGAGAACGATACGATCACCATACGTTATCTATCACATCGTAGGATTGTACAAACAAAAAATACAGTCGTGGTGCCAGTACACAGTAGTTATTGCACACTACATTAGTTATTGTGTTGAGTGTAAAATCTCTAGCATGTGTACAAAATGAACATCAAAACTACAATAGAAATTGTCGTTAAGCATGGTAAGCCACTATTGATTAATCTCCATTAAAGCAATACACTCACATTCTTCTGTAAAGCAACATTCCAGCCAAAACAAGGAATGCATAATCTAAACGAACGCCGATTACCCGATAAACCACATGTGACAACCAATAAATAATGTTTAATGAAACATGTGAATATTCGCTGCCATTTACCGTTAGAGATTTTTAAGTTTCAATCAAGATTATTAACACGTTTCATTAGCTAGAGCTCTACCGTTCATGTACGATGAGAGTTAAGATAAACGATTAGAGTACTCTAGCGAACGAACTACACAACTTAACGTATTCTCAGTTTCCGTTGTTAAAGTTGAGAAGATATCGTACAACAATAAAACAAAACAAAACATCTATTTGCACTGTCTACGAACCGTATCACACTCGAATGAAGCAGTATTTAATTTCTTACAATATTACTGTACAAAGATACAGCACACGCTATAGTACACGATATTGATCAAGAAAAAAAAACAAATCACAAGCGACCAGTTCTGAGCCACCGACAAATATGTTGGATGCATATTACCAACGTACATACAAAAGCCCGTAAAATACAAATCAATCAGTCGTATAGTGATTTACGCACTCATGTATTGAACGAACACCTGCAAGAACCCAGCATGAGAGCGAAAGGAGATTAAAAAAAAATACACACACGCAATAGACAATAATAGGATTCAATGGCAAGTGTGTATATCTGTTATTTGTACCGATATCGCATCATATTCGTAGTTGTCATCGAGCCAACGAAAATGTGTCGTAGTATATGACGGTTAAGTTAAATGTCCGATACTCCCTTGCGCCAGACGAACGCTTTAGCTACGCTTTTCTAACAAAACAGAAACACGTCAGGACCAAATCGATAGCAGGTCTTGTACACTGCAACTAAGTCGCATCGCTATTAGAGGGTGAAAAAATCTTTATTGCGCCACTACGACACCGTTGTTACGAAACCACTTGTATATGACAACCGTTTCGAAGATTTCATTTCATCTGTCATATTCTATCAATCTTTTGCTAAGTGGTCTCGTTGTGCTTGTTAGAAACGTGATCGATGGTGTAACAAGCCTAGCCCTAGTCTTGCACTTGATCAAACTCCCAGATTTGGATTCACACAAACTAATGAGCAAATGGGGACGAAAAACATTTTGACATCGTGGAAACAACCTAAGCTTGTATTGGTAATCAGATGAGGCTATAGAACACAGATAAAATCCTAGCTCTTTAATCGCAATCTTGCCAACGCTAAAAATTCTATGTTGACTTTTCATACCAGCCACGTGTGGCATTCGTCCCCTACGATGATTTTCACACAGCACCAAAATGTGCTTCGATTCAAGCAATACTTCTAACTGAGCACTCAATCCTACTACTCTCGCACAAGGTCAACTGATAGTTCGTTGTAAATATTGTATCGAAACTAATAGCGAAACATCACTTATAGTAAAACAGCAAACCTACGACGAAATGCAGACGAACTATTCGACTCCTAACGCTACCTGTGTATATTTCACGATTAGTTCAAAATTTCAATGCTGATTAGGTTAGTTTGGCGCGCGCAACTTCTCACGCGAAGTGAAACCTTCGAAGTTGAACATATTAAAAATAAAATTAATCGAAAGCACATCAACTTATCCCACGGAGCATACGCTAATAGTGAACTTACATACTCAAGTTCAAGGATCCCGCTAATCATGTTCCGAATGCCATGCGAGAAACTATGATTTTTTGCTTTTTGTTACTTTTGCTTTTTTATTAAAGAAAACTAGCTACACTATCCCACAAACACATACATAGGATTGATGCGCATTTATCAGTTGGGTTTAAATCACCAAATTTTCGCCGCCGGTTATGTCCAGCTCCGTATCGTAATGATATATAGAGCATTCCTTTGAGCATAACCTTACTCAAACTATCTACACGTAAAGGTGATTTGCGATAAATTATCTTGCAGATATGCATTTGCATACCAGTGCTGCTGCATTGGCTGCAAAAACTTCTTTCGTCAAGGTATTATCAAGTGCCTTAGAATGTTTTATGAGCTGCCGTTCTCATGCATTGGGGTTATTTTTACATACCAGTTTTAGGTTTACTCTGTTCTGGTTTGCAATTGCTCTGTTCTTTGGTCACTTCGATCAAAAACTAAGTTTCACTTATGTTACTTCCTTAAGATTATGGTCAACTTAAATGAAAAACAGACACGATATACCACATTTCAATCCTTTTTTCATGACTGTACATGCAACGACAATCACATCAGTTGCTGTTATCGAGTATTTATCATTCCCATCTTCATTGTGCAACGATCAATCAATTCCTTCATGTTTAGTTTTTAATTATCGTATGCATTATTTTCTGTGGATTGCAAGATGGGTAGTAAAACTCACACAGACGCAAATTGAAACGGTGGTTTGTTGTCTGTGCGGGCCGCTGTTGCATCATAGCGGATAATTGATTATCGTAATTTATGCGTCATCTAGCCAAAAGACATAATCATCTAGTACACATGTAAACACGGATCCATCAAACACTACCAATTAATCTTATTTAGTATGATTACTAACAATTTCACGGAGCTGGTCTCCTCCTTCATACAGCGCTATAGATTGTAAAGTACATTATCGTCGATGATTGCAGGAAAGTATGATTTCATCCGATATACACGTTTGTCAGTTACTAAGTAAAGACTTTGCTCAATCAAACTTACTATATTCGAAGACGTACACTTCGCAAATAAGAACATTCCTGATCCGTTCAACAAACAAAAAACCAAACGTACTTCGAAGAAGTTCATCTTACGAGAGATTGTATTGTTAGAGTATATTTGCGTTAACAGTTAAAGAATGGCAGAACGAAACTGGCACGTTAAATACCTAGCAAAAGGACCACTTTAACAAAAAAGCGAAAACATGATTCAGAATAGTATATTTTTGTCACTAACTAGTACTCGTGCACTTGATGAAGAGTACCTTAAATGTACTACACTCGATGGTTACCCGTTTCTCGTACACCTTTGGCTCTAACGATTTCATCCGCTACAACTTCCACTACTTCTAACTGTTATAATTACTGCTTTCACTGTAACTACCACTACTGTTACTATTAATACCACTACACATACTACGACTATCGCCGTCAGTACATCTTCTGCTAATGCCCATCGACTTAACGTATGCTAATGTAATGCTAACAAAAAAGGGGTAACCTCACCTAGCACCTCCTATCTTCGTATTAGGGCTACTTCTAGTTCAAGGCAAGACATCTACACCATAGGAAGTTAAAGCTAATGAGCGATGTAGACATTTTTTAAATTGCGATTCAGATTGTGGAAGATGAATAAACTTTGTGTAAGTGGACACCGCAAAGTCTATGGTATAATAAGCTTTCCGCTATTTTTATTGGCTGAGTTTTTTGGTATCGTAATGCCGTAGCAAACCGGAGAAGCAAAATAAAACGCAGTGTACGACAAAAAAAAAAAGATAAACAATGGCACAACAGTTCAGAGCACCCACAAAATATTATATAATTGACTGTAATTCATTGTATCGAGCAAGGCATGAAATAGAACACGAGACAGCACGTGATCTCACGTCAGTTGTATACTGTTCACCAACGGACTAGTACGCAAAAAAAACTACAAATGAACTAAAACGTGCCCGTAAAAGCTAAAGCCGAACTCAAACTTAAAATACCTAGATAAATTTAAACCTGCGCGCGCGAGTGCTTTTCTCATTTACATATCTTAAAACAAATATTCAGCACAGTAATATGCAAACAATCCATTCTTGAAGAAAGATGCCAGATGAAGTGTGCGTGAATATGAATCGGAACTTATTTTGACTAGAACACATACGAAACAAAATGCAAAAATAGTAGCTCATATATTGGTAACTATACGAAAATACATTGCGAAACAAAGATATAGTATATACATCGCGTTAGTTTAGTTACCCTCAAGTTATAAAATATTCACAAATACCATAATTATTGCGCTAAATTAACACAATACTAGCCATAATGTATGACTAAACGAGATGTGTAGGATAATGACAAATATTAAAGCCGTTATAAAAAAAAAAACTCTACCTAACAAACAAACATAATCACGTTAATATGGAATCCATCAGAGTAATGTATAGCTTAGTACCACATAACAAATTCGAAAAAGGCAACACTATCGTTCAGTATCTCAGTGAATGAGGTAGTACATTTTTTGGAGAAGTGGGGGTAAGAGAGCAGTACATCATTATACAAAAGCTTATTAGATAAGAGGGAGATGTTTGTCAACAGTATCCATGAGGGCAAGCTTGCTAACCTGCTTAGCATGATTTATGTATTTATGCCGTAATCGATGCCGGTGCGACCGACGCTCGAAACGAACTAATTTAAACACGAAGTACCGCAACAAAAGATCCGATTGCGAAACGAAACCTGGTTAGTATTCACACTCTGTTACATGTTATTGTATGAAATTATCAAACCAAAAACCAAACAAAGAACAACACAAATCTCGACCCTAAACATTATGTGTGCAAACATAGTTAAAAAGGAAATAAAAACTGTTGAAATCGTAATGTCAACAAACGAATGTCTTTTCGCCAAATTTCGTGATTTCAGCAACTAATCTTCCATTCGTGTGTTTAAAGGTTTACAGTTATGTGCGTGTAGTACAGGACTGCCAAGTATAAATATCTTGGTTTGTATTAATTTTGTTTTTTTTCATTATTACCTATCTCCATTTTTAGAATTCGTTCTACAAAAAAAATCGAATAAAACAAATCAACCACATTACAAACTTAATCGGTATAAAAAGGGACATGTAAAAAGAGTCGTATTCAAGTTTGCTATGATACCCTGAGCATTTTCTTCCTGTTTGTGGGCCATTTCACGGGCCTGGTAGTTGAATTGGATGAAGGTAGATACTCATCTGTTTGAAGTAGTTATTGTTGTGGATAGGAGTTTTGCTCCTTTGGACTCCTCGACTGACAGCGGATGCTATGATTACACAGGATTTTTGTTGCAAGATAGTCTTGACTCTCTGCAGCTTCTATGGACTTTAGTGCTTCTTTAGCGCTAGGACTAATCGTAAATGTAATTAATTCGTTAGAAGGATAACCACTAACAATCAATAGAACATAAGAAATGGGTAAGCTCAAATGTGTAAACGCTACACCGTTGCCACAATTGTTAGAAAGTTACTTTGTTCAAGTCCTCATTTGAAGCTAATTCGTATCATTATCCATCTTATTAACTCTACGTTTTCAATCTGAATCTATTAGCACTTTAATGCTTTCTTGAGTCTCCTGTTTGGCTTGATCCTGGCCAACAACCGACGCTTCGGTCATCCATAAATCAATAAATCCAACCATAAATCAATGAATTTGATACTGACGTTTTTTTGTGTCCTTAGACGACCGATTTATATCAAAGTTCGAAGTCCGCTAGAGAAGAAAGTGATCCTGTGCCGTCAATTATCCTACACCAGGTCCCGTTAGACGCCGGTCATTAGCGCTAACCGCAAGGAGAGAAAAAAAGCATCTCCCTGCGTGTTTGGGTACAGCCGAAACACTCACGCCGAACACTACACCACTTCGTGTGCTATCAGTTACCGGACAGCGCCGAGCGAGTAGGTTGGCTGCGTAGGTCATGGCTGCGTCCTGACCACAACAACGTGGAATCCCCGTATTTGAATTGCGAAACGTGTTTCTCTCGGTTTGGTATGTGATTAAACTTTGAAGAAAAAAACATACTATGGCAGAATTCAAAATTGTCTTTCATGTCACTGCTTAAAACCGAATACTTAATACATGTAAAATGTTCGTCAGAAATTCAACCGCGAACAAATTTTCAATTTCTCTACGATATTGTGATTTATGGTTCATAGTGTAAATTTTATTAGATTTAAGTTTCACGAAATACGATAGAAGTTATTGAAAAAATAGTGTGGAATACACGTATGTACTGCACCCCGTGTTTTTCAGCGCGTGTTTTTTTCAAAAACGGATAATACAGCCGGATAATCCACGGTGTTGTCAAGCGTTTGAGCACCTCAGAACCACCATGTTTCGTTGCGTTGTTTGACGTTTCCAAATGGGACGTTGACGTTCGTGTGTCATTCCCAACAAGAATAAGAAAATGAAAGAAAACCGTGTACATTGCAAAAACTGCTACTAAAGACGATAATATAGACTGTTTTCAGTGAGATTTGTGTTGTTTTGCTAGGTCGCAATCCTGTCCATTGATACTACACTATACAGCAAGTTATTTCAACACATGAAAAATAACTATGTGCGCATATCAGCAGCGATACAGCAGACCCACAGCTACCCATAACAGGGGTAATGAGCAAAGTGCATAAAGCTTACACCAAGAACTATCTGCTGGAAAAGGGGCACTTTCACAGCATTTCACATTTGGAAAGCATTTGCGAACGTAACCCCGTGGTGATGTAAAGCTGTGGAGGGCGTAGAAGCAATGGATAAGAGCAAATCCCCCGTGCGCCGCGCTAAACGTCAATCAAAAGTGGTGGAAGAGAATTTCTGGGACTGCAGCGTCTGCACCTATCGCAACACTGCCGAAGCCTTCAAGTGTTTAATGTGCGACGTGAGAAAAGGTACTTCGTCCGGATTGGGAAGCTTTTTGTCACAAATGATTGTAGTGGTGGGCATTTGGACGTATTTGGTTCCGTATCGGTGGCCGTTAGAAACGCGCGTCATCCCAGGCGAAAACAAATGCATCCCATTCCTACAACCATTTGTGTCCGGAGCGTTGATGGCAAACAGAGTGGGCATGCATTATAATTAATTTCAGTTTACTCCGTTCCAGGCACTTCCACGCGAAAACCGCGACTTAATTCGGCACTTGCGGCGCAGCAGGCGGCAACGCAGGCCTTTCCCGGGGCTTCTGGTGGAGGGCAGACCGGATCGAACGTGAAATCCCCCGGCAGTACCAAAACGGCACGAAGCAAAAGCAAACGGTCAAAACACCCAGCACGGTTAAAAAATATCGATCGCTCCAGTGGACAGACGCGTGAAGTCACCGTTAATTCGGTCACCGTGGTAATTACTGAATACAAACCAAAGCCCTCCGTTAGTCGGCACGATTCGAGTGAAAGTTTTAGCGAGAGTAATGATTCTAGAAGTTAAATAGTTGCTGATTGTACTACTGGAAGCTAGCCTAGACCAGAACTGCAGATCGAATGTAGGAGATGATCGAAAAATCACTTTATCAACATGACTGATTTGCTAAAGGTTAATTATAGCAAATGATTAGGTTAGTCTCATTACTATTTCTGTTATGAAATTACAATATTATGAATGAATGGTTTCTAACAGGAAACTGTTTCTTCTTGCGTTAGATTTAGTTCTGTACATTTCAACACATTGATTTTAATACGGACAAAATCAATATGTTACTGTACAAACCAGCTTTTGAAAAGCTTGATTGGATGTATCGTTAGCAACCTAGCTTCATGTTTAAAGCAGTATTTTGTTGTACATGCATGATATACATGGCATCGAAGAGGAATGTGATACGCAAAAAATGTGTATAAAAGAATGCTTATGTGAATCATACAAGTGTCGTGAAAACTGCAACACGCCATTAAGCCGCAAGTTATTTTTTATGTTTCTAATCAAGTTGAAGCAAATACATAGTACTTTCTCATCTCTTCAATCCTCCTAACTGATGGTAACTAAATTCGACCACAAAGTCTTCATTAGTACTGATATGCTGAACAGCAAATTTGTGAGATACAACGGAAGATGGACGAAACATTTCCAGAAACATTTTTTGTGTTTGATCAGTCCACTTTGATCCTTCTTATGTGATTTGCAGATCGTACATTATTTGCGCAAAGATAAAGAATATTACTTAAGTTTAGGAACAGTTATTGTATATTACAAAATACTGAACGTTTCATGATCACTATCACTACTGCAAAAATTGTTCAATTCTTGCGCTAGAAGAGTATAACTGTATCGTTTAGTAAAGCCGGAATCTGCAAAACTGCCATGTTTGCATCTGCGTAAAAAATATGAGTATCAAACAAGCACGCTCGAGAAGATGGAAAGGGTATTGTAAATGAATAAATTTAATAATATGATGAAGTATTTTGCGTTTTCACTTTATTTTACAAGTGTAGATGTGTACAAGTTAGAACTAGCAACTGTAAGATAATAATGTTGCATTAAGGCAAAATGTAGATGCTATGGACCTAACTACAGGACGACAACCGGTTGACAGTGCTGTAAAAAAGATAAAAAATTCACAAATAACGATTGAGATGTTATTTGTGAATTTTTATTCGCATATTTTCTGCTCGCTATAAAGCTAGACCTTGAATGATCGAAGTAGAGGGTAATCCCTTGTCTTGGGGAGAACGGTCGAATTGTACTTCACCATCAAATGCTCCCATGTAAATACTCTCTTTAGAAAACCGATGTATGATCTTTAGACGAATTATGGGGAATGGTTATTATTTCAGTTTATTCTATACATCGCCAAAGCTCTGATGTAACCTATGTAATCTCTTAAAAAGCATCGAAGTAAGTGTACTGTAATACTTACCTGTTAATCACATGACGAACATTCATTTTCTATATTGAAATGTTTGTAACTGTAAAACAAATATTCTGATTTTCACTTTCACTTTTAATCGATCGATAAATGTGTCCTAAACGGCAACATCGGTAAACGAATATTTTTGTACGATAATAGTCCTACTGGCTTGATTAAAATAAATCTGGTAAAGCAATACCAATTAGTTAAAATATGCTCACTGGTATTTGACAGCACTCATACGCGAAGCAAAGTGTACTATGACCAAAGGTTAAGGTTCCTATGACTTATCTACTGCTATGGTAAAATGCTGTAGATGGCCCAAGAAACTGAAAAAATACTTTTTAATTTTAAACTACAAAAAAACCGTAGAAAAGAAATTTTAAGAAATACGTGAAAATTCGAATTAATGTTTGCTTTCCAAGTCTCTTATTACTACTCCGTGTTCTTCGATCTACTTCGTCTTCGTTTTCTTTGTTCTTAAAATATTGCATCAATTAATATTTTGGAATGTAAAGTTCGTAAATGTTGTAAAGCCATACCCCCAATATCTCCGTTGATCTGGCAATACATGGTACTAAAAATCAAATATGAGCAAATCTTAACAAATGCGTATGATTTTTCGGTCTTAGATCATAACAGAATGCTATGTACCCCAACCTGCTACGCATGGCAACCACTTGTGAGTTCATCAACAGCAGATAAAAACCAAAGCTACATAGGTATTTTTGGAGTTGCTCTTCTACTTTGCGCATCATTACACTGTAAATATAATACGTTTTCCTTTAACACTACGTACTTGGTTTCGTCCTCCATATGTGTTTAAAATCATTGGCCACATCGTCTACCTGAGTTATATTAATGAAAACTGGATGATTGGATCGTTAACACAGAATTGAACGGACAAAGTCTTAACCATGTAATGGGTGAAATATACTATATTTATTATCAAATTGATTACATTAGAGGCAACTATATGTCGTTTTCGTTATGATAATAATATATTCTTTTAATTTAACATTGCATGCTGAAAATATAGAAGTTACAAGAAAATGTGATTAACTAAGCAAATGAAATCAAAACATAACCTTTGCTGCACATTCACATTCCTCCAGTCTGAGATACGTTATTTGCATATGAGATACTTAGTATCACAATCTTAAGATACATCGAAAAAAAAACAAATACTGTTTATGAAAAACAAAGATAAATGGGAAAGTACTCGCCCGGAGGAATGCAAGAACAAGAACAAACCATGGAAATTGAAAGGGCACACCGTAGATTACGTAGGCGGCCTACACCGATCGCAATTCGCCGTGATGAAACTGCGAGATGAAACCGTGAGTACCTGAGACAGGA
>KI915053.1:2346606-2356753 GCA_000473445.2 Anopheles farauti
GGTTGTTTGTTTACATTTCGGTTTGTTTTGATTTTCCTGTGGTTTGGCATTCACCTACAATTTTGTTCGTACATTGTACAATCATTATTAAAAGCATTATTACACAAAATAACCGCTGCGCCAAATTTTTGTTATTACACGTACGGGTGGATTTTTTATGCCAAACGCCGCGCCGGAGCCCAGTTTGACAGAAAATATCCAAAATCATCTGACATTATTTTCCTTCGTCTAATAACCGCAAAAATATTCAAAACCATCTGACAGTATTTTCCCTCGTCTAATAACCGCAAAAATATCCAAAACCTATCGGACAGTATTTTCCATCGTGTAATAAGCGCATTACAAAAGGCGAAGGAATTTGCTAGACGATAATTTGGCGATAATACCAAAACAGCTACCAATAAATATCGAAACAGTCAATCCTATATCGGTAATGTTTGATTTTTCAAATCACTGATTTTTCAATCATTGAAAATGATTTTTCAATCATTTTGGTTTTTACTTACATTGTTTAGAATGGCTGGAAACATGTGTTCTTTAATTAATATAATGTTCATGTCTTCAAATGCTCTCTCTCGTCCTCTCTCTCTCTCTCTCTATCTCTCTCTCTCTCTCTCTCTCTCTTATTAAATGGAAAACAAAAATGAAGGACCAATAACTCACATTTGTTGGTTTAACTCAAATTCGATTCGTTTCGTTTTTACCTTTAAACATACAATATCTTATAACAAGCGACCGTTGCTGTAAAGCAGCTACATCATCTGAAAAATTTAACGACAATGGTGAGGTCTTTGGGATTTTATTTAACCGATTACAATGTCAATGTATTATTGGAGAGTTTGTCTGCCATTTAAAAGATACTAGCTTCTATACAACGCTGCGCCATTGAACCAACTATCTTATAAATGTGATATGTATAAAGTTTGAAAATATCTTTCAAAATTACAACAATTCAAGGAAAATCATTCCAATACCACATTTGTTCTATCCTCGCTTTCTTCTTCTTTCTTTCTTCAAACTCTATCAGACTGGAAACTAAAGTAGCGATTGTTTCAGATTTTGAAACAAGTGTGTAATTGGTGTAATTTGGTTCATTTTCACAGACAATTCGGTATGTATTGTCAATAGAGCGATTATCTAACTTTAACTCTTAACAAACTCCCAGAATTCTTGTGAAAACGTTAAATGATACCGATCTTTAAAATATGAGCTGTAGCTCACCGTACCGCACAAAAAAACTCGATCAATTTTCGATCCAACGATATTTATAGTGAGAAGGAATTCTAAAACCTACCAATATCTTTGGGATTTTTAATGAAACAACGTTTACTTTGAAGCGTTCAGCAGCTTTCCGATGCACGGGTGGTAATTAAATCGTGTTCCACTGTGTACATTAAACAAATCAAACACTGGGAAGAGTTTGCCTGCGCAAGCTATCTGCGATAGTCCTGATTTCCTCTCTGTCTCGTCAAAGGAATGCGTTAGTTAATGGTACTTGTAACTGAGAATGAGAAATTCAATAGTGGTTTCAAGTTGCATTGCATGTGTCAACTTCGTGCTATCATTTGCGCTCTTAAGAAAACACGACACTGGATCATTTCCAATCGGAGCAAATACCCAGTGGTAGCATAGTGCATCTAATTTCATGAAATTGCTTGTCTTACGGAGCATTCGGTGCTAATAAAATATTATTTAAAGATGCGCATCACCAGTATTTCAATCAAGATGATGGATAAAGAATAAAATGAAAGTAAATGAAACATTTATTTCAGCTGCAGTCATTGTAATGAAAGTAAGAGCGACATATCATAAACACAATTTACTTAAAATTTGATATCCTGATACACTGTTGTTAATAGTAAAGGATGCAATTCCAATAAATGTTCAAATAGTATCTACGTTGAAAGGCGTGAGAAACTCTGTGCAAATTCATTCCATACTTCACCTTGGAGAATAAGAGCCTTGTGAAAGTTTCTTACTTAATGTTGCTTCTATTTTTTAAGGCAAGACTACTGACTTTAATGGGTAACATGATATGATTTGTTCTTTAATGTTTCGATTTATGTGCAACAATAAAATTGAAAATCCATAACTGAAAACTACGATCGTGATAACTAGAAAATTTTAATGATCACATTAACAATCTAAAATAACGTGTGGCAGAATTTTTTTCTGGAATCTATAAGGCATTTATTTTGTATTGTTTATAGGTGAATATATCGTTGAAAAAAAAAGGATCAGTAATATTCAAGTCTCGGGATATTAAAAAAATGTTCTTCTTCTTCTCCTCGTACTTTTCACTGGTATATACGAATACGAATAGGTGGAAAATAAATTGCAAAATTACTTCTGATGCAAATATGGATTATTTCCAGTTCGGTATTGTTAAGACAATGTAAATATGCACCTTGCACCACTGTTTTTACTACCATTTAGGGTAAATGTACCAGTTTTCGGCAGGTCGAATGAAGCACTGAAATATTATTCTGTAATGCAATGAATGAATGTTTATAGCTTTTTGTTACATTTTAATCGATATTTTATGAAATATATAAGTTTTTGCTGTAATGATTTCTTGTAATGGTTCAACATATTGTGTGTGGAAAATTCGACTGAAAGTAGCTCAACGACAAACCTACTGTTTCGACAAATTCATGTTGGAAACGTATAGATTCGTCTGAAAGACCTGAAACAGAAAACCCGGTGCTATTCAACGCAGAAGAGCTAGTTCCGATCATAGGTGAAGTTTTCCAAAAACTGCAAAACTGCAACTCCAACCAAGATCAAATCACTCTGATCGTTGAGGTTGTGGTGAAATATTGCTTCCCATGATGAATAACGATCAAAACCAACTTAAAATTTGTTACTGGAATGCCCAATGGCATAGCCAACCATCAAAGGGAATTAGATTACTTTTTAGAGAGCCATTACATAAATGTCACGATCATTGTTGAGACATTTCTAAAACCAGTACGTTCCTTCTCTATCCCCGATTATAAAGTATGTAGATTAGACAGAACCACAGGGCGAAAAGGGTGAGCTCTTATATTAATTAAACACAAATTGAATCATCAACCCTTTAGATGCCTTATTCCTTCAATTATAGAAGCTATTGGAGTAAAAATAATCAACGGCCAGGGAAATTTTAATTTGATTGCAGCGTATCATCCCAGAAAAAAACACTGACATGACATCATTTAAGTAGTAATATCAGGTAAATACAATATTATCATTCTTACCTACATCTTATTTAACTTAGAAACAAATTCAGGAAAAATGGCAAAGACATAAAAAAAGTCGAATCTACGAAAAGCAGTTTGGTCGGATTCGCTTAGAAAGATTAAAATTAAAGAAAAAAAGAAAGAAAAGAAAGAAGAAAAGCTTAAGAAGAGAAGCTTAGAAAGATTAAAATATCATTAAAAACAAACAGCAAACCATCCCTACCTAAGTAGTTAACAAGAACAGATTACTTACTGCATTCGAAGAATGTAATGCTTTGAAAGACCATTTCCAAAATTCACAGATAGCCCAGTAGCGTCGAAGTTACATCTTCGGTTAGGAATTTCTTTTCAGTTAATCGTTCAAACTCACTTCATTCTTCTGAACTCATCAACCCTAAAGCCTTGATTCAAGTAATCACAAATCTAAATCTCATGCTTTGATGAAATCGATAACAAAATAATTAAACATCTTCCTAATAAAGCAACTGTATATCTTATCTTAATTTTCAACGGATGTCTGAAACGGATGTTTTCCGTTCGAATGTAAAATCTCAAAAATAGTAGCTATCCCAAAACTCGGCAAAGATCATTCTAAACCAAATAACTACCCATCTATATCTCTTGTAACATGTCTAGTGAAAATACTAGAAAAATATATTAGTTTAAAGTCCGAGATCACGTAGAGCGTTTCAATATTATACCTGCATCACAATTTGGTTTCCAACCTAGATTTAGATCAACCACGTATCAAATATTAAGATTAAATAATTACATTCTAAAAAACAGGGTTAGAGGAAAATCTACTGCTCTACGAACTAATCCATCGCGAATTCCCCACGTACCTTATAAAAATACCAAGATCTTTTTTAGCTGGAAGGAGGAATTCACAAGACAAAACTGCAACAATAATTTGTATGCAGACAATGTTGCCACCTCGTCAGCAACAAAAAAAATCTGAAATCTATACTTAATTCGTTAAACAAGGCTAAAAAAGCATACGGCAAACACTGCATTAGATGGAAACTTAAGACAATCGTCGAAAAATCAGAAGCAATCTATCTTTACTAGAAAAACATACTATCTTAAACAACCCCAACATAATCTGCTTTTTTCAACAAAGAAATATCCAATGGAAAAATAGAATCAAATACTTAGGAGTACATTTCGTGAAACGTTTAACGTTCAAAACACATATAGAAAATGTGGTAGAAAGAATAGATAAATCATTAAAAGTATTATATCCAGTCTTAAATAGGAAATCACAACTAGGTATAAAAAATAAGTACAAAATGTATTTAAGGCCAATTTTGTCATATGCCGCTCCCGTATGGAATTCTTGTGCACATATGAATCAAAAACGATTCTTAGTTAAGCAAAACAAAATATTAAAAATGATCTTGAACGTTCCACCTGGGGTCAGAACTTATGAATTACATAAAAGACTCAATATTCCTAGGCTAGATGAGTTTACTCACAAGACGAACAGCAATTTCTATAATAGATACCGCCGAAGCTCTATGATCACAATTCGAAACCTAGAAGAACAGGTATTGTATAAAGGAGCGAGTAAGTTAAGAATAGGGTTAAGGTTGACTTATTTTATGTTTTAGTCTTTGGAAACATTTGTCTAGTTGTAAATTTAGAAATAGATCAGATAGGTAGCAACACGTAGAACTGATTAGGTTAGTGTCGATTATTAAAACATAATTTCTCTTCATGGGTTTTTTATATTTTTCACGAAATCATCCTTTCTATCTTCTCAACAACCAATTTGCAAGGAACAACGCAACTATCGAATAATTAAAATCAACGTGGAAAGCTCAGGTGCGAACCCATTATAATAAACTAATATGAAATGTAAAATTGCAATAGCTCAATTAATTCCCAATAAACATACATACATACATATGCTTGAAAATATTTTCAATGCTAATTTTTTATGGGTAAAATTAAAGCAAGTGAGCTGCAATAATTCAAATATTGTGTTGGGTTCCTTTTATGTTAATGAATTGCACAATAAACAAATTTTTTCATTAGCGTACTTTGTTAATAAATCAAATAATTAGTTCTGTTATCATTATTTAATTTACCTTCAACTTCACAAAGAAAGTGTTTTCGTTGAAGTTTGTAAACGATTTAAATTTAAATGTTGAAAATTTCACGGAAAGCTTCCAAAGCTTTATTCTCCGCTGTTCTATTTTGCTTTTCCAAACTTGATTGCATCTCGCTCGCACGAAATTTGACATCTCTTTCGCGCGCCTGCTCGACTTCACTATGGGCCTTAGAAAAGTTTCGTGGCCAAATTTGGCGCGTCTCGCATCTCGCTCGCACGATTCGAGCTGCCTATCCTCGCCGGCGATCCAAATGGCCATTTGTTCGAAATTCGGAGATTGTGCATCTCTTTTCCGGGCATTTTCGGCACATTTTTCTGGACACTGGGCCGAAACGCAGCTGCCCGAGGTCAAAATCGGGCGAAATCTTTTTGATTTCTGAGCATTCTGGGCGGTGATTAAAAAACATAATATTTTTAGATTTTAAATACATCCGTAGCACCCATTTTATGTAACAATCCCCCTAGCTATTCAGTGGCAGTTTCAACATAAACTATTAATGTTGATAAAAGTTGTCATTGAATTACGAATAGTTAACTTAAATAAGATATTTCAGACAAACTCTTTCAATATCGATTGTAATACGTTTATTTCAATGGTTAAATAGTGTCTACGTTTTTGTCCATAAGCTTCCATGATCAAATAAAAGCTTCCATGATCGAAAATTCGGCAAAATGTAGGCATAGTTTGGATAGTAGCTGTTTAAAAAGCAATTGATTAACTTTCTGCAAGTATATTCCCAATCAGCCATACTGCGACCGTAAGTAAGTTATAGTGGAGTTGCAATTTATTTTTTTTTTGTATGGAGATGGTCGCAGTGTAATGACCGGTTTTGGCTTTGCTATATAACGCCAGGGAAATCTTAGCAAAAGTCGGGGCACCAACAGAAACCGTGAAAACTGTTTAGCACGGCTGATATGTTTCTGAAATGTTGCTCAATTTGTCGTTGCTTCGAAACAATTTTTTCAACAAAGTAAAGCCTGGCCTTATTGCCTTATAACTATACTTAAAGCTAAACAATGGTTACAAATGTGCATTTCCTCCCTATTACACATATCAGCACCTTATCCCTGGTGGGCTCGCTCGGTTGAGTTGTAGTCGTTCGCCTTTTTTATAGTCCTATCGTTTGTCATCGTTGTAGAGTCCACTTGGTCCAGTTGTGTGTGTTGTGTGTGTTTTTCTATTTGTTGACACTGTGTCACTGACACTGGTTTTGACCTGGTTACTGCTCTGGTGACGTTTGTTCGGCTTCTGTAGGAAAGAAGGGCATAATGGAATGAGTACTTGTATATCTTACCTTACTTCGGTACTACCGTTGATTCACCACGCGGAACTCCACTCCGGAGGTGTGCTTCTGCCCGGTGTGTCTGCCATGCCACACATAAACTACAACCACATATACCTATAACAACATAAACATAGAAAAACTTAGATAAATAAAGACAACACAATAGGATTGGAGGAGAGATTGGAAAGGAAGGAGATTAAAGGGTAATTTCGATCTCACTGGCATATTTAAAAATAATCCACGCATACTGATAGTCCCGGAGACCCAGTATGTCGCGAATAGGTCTGCAGGTATCCTCTCTGCAGCTCGTTCAGCAGCTATCCAGAGCATGTGGACCAGAGGATGTGTTCTATGTCGTGGAATCCGTTGCCACAGCTACAAGCTTTGGAAGATTGCCCAATCTTTTTGTCATCTGTAGTTTCCTACGTATTATTTGGAATATATGGAATATTATGTTCGACACCTTCGGGATGCGTTCACATCTATATCTTTATCCATGTTGATCTATCCACGGTTTATTTGAAGTATATTTACTTAAAATTTATTCTGTTCATTCAGCATCTTGTTTCCATTCTTCCATTACACAATCTTGTTCATAAATAGTATTGTTGAAACTATCAAGTGATCAATTGAGATCAAGTGAGAGTATATTAATCCATTTTTTAACCAATTCTGCATTTTTAGGGTTTTCTGATATTAATTGAGATATTGATGATTCTTCACAGAGAAATTTACTATTATCTAACTCTGAAAGAGAGATAAACCCTGATGGAATGTATGGCGAATAGGAATCAATGAACGACGAGGATAACATCGACGAGGATACCGATTTCAGCTCCTTGCCCTTTCGCGAGTGTTTGACTTATTGGGCATTGTTAACTAAACAATCACACTAAGCGGTGTCATTATTGAAACTATTTTACGTTTAAAAACAAATTTCACACTACCTAAAGATACACGAAGCTTGCTTAACACCAATAGAAATGGTACCGAATTAACTAGCATCGAAAATGGATAGTTCTAGTATTGTGGAATAGAAAAAGGACTCAGGGAAAACATGAGGTAAGATCATAGTTGATATTTCAGGTATTTCATTGGTCATATATGAAATACCTGAAAAATTTCATTAAAAAATATATATTTATACCAAAATATATATTTATCAAAAAAAATATATATATATATATATTTATACCAATTGGTACGTACAGTATGGTGTATTGGTACAATGGTACAGTATTGGTACAATGGTACAGTCTAGTGCCACTCAGAGTTTGAAAAGCAATTAACCCTCGATTTCATTTATTTTTTTTAACATAATTACATAGTATTTTATGATCTAGTTTTATATGTCCTTTTATATCTGTTCCATTGGCCGAATAAAGCTGGTCTCTCAATGTTTTCGTCGATGGACTTCCGATACATAAAGCAAACAAGATTCAATTTTGGCCAATCATGATCAATATACACGAAGTGCAACATGTTGCACCAATCACTGTTGCTATATTTTTCGGTTGTTTAAAACCAGCAAATGTACAGGAATTTCTGGAGCCATTTTTTGCAATAATTAAATGGGCTGATGGAAAATGGTTTTGTAATGCATAACAAAAAGTTTGCATCAAAATACGAGCTGTAATAGCAGATGCACCAGCCAGAGCTTTTATAAAAGGTAAAAAACTAGCATTATTTAGTCCCGTTATTTTTATAATAATAGTCAATTTTCCCATGTGCAGGAGTGGCCAATTTCAACTCGAAAGACGGATGTTTGAAATGTACCTGTGAGAGAGAGAGTACAACTACGATGGAAGGTGTGTTGTATTTTTAGACACTAATGCACCACTTCGAGAGTTTCGTCTTGAAGCCTATGGTAATCGTCACAGAGAAGTATCTTAAATAACTTGTTTAAAACAATGTTACACATGATTGAAGGAATTGTTGTGGGTGATGAACTTCATTTGCTTGATCTTGGTATAAAAAAAAATTTGGTTATCGAGATGGAACATTGAAAAAGAAAACAAAATGGACAGCAAACCAAGTAGAAAACATATCAAATTATATTTTAAAAGCAAAACTACCACAAGAAGTTCATAGAAAATTATCCGCCGTGAATCTACATCACGAGGAGTATAAGTAGTGACGTACATAATCTTCTTCACATTTCATCCGAGTTGCGACAACTTGAACCCTTACATTCTTTTTCTACATATCCTTTCAAAAACGAATTGGGGAATCTAATACCCTGCTTTCGTAAAGGAGATCAACATATTCAGCAAATCATTAACCGGTTCTCTGAGTTGGAAGCTTGTCTTACAAAAAAATCCTACTAAAAATCACACAGAAAAGCCAATATCAGTTATATCGAAATCTACCGGTGACACTGTGTTATAAATGAAAAAAATTATTCTAAAGAAAAAGCGAAACGTACTGATTTATCAACGATATCGGTAGTTTAGTAGATTCGATTCGATTTGTTGTTCTATTTTCTCTGTCCTCTTTTTTGCTTAGTATCCTTTTTACACATTAAATAATAATTAAATATATTAAATATTAACTTACGATTGAATGTTATTCCAAATACTTTATTTCACTCATGTTTGTTTCCTATGCAGTAGCTGTAGGTTATGTTAATATAAATTAATGTTAAAAATATGAATTACGTAATGCGTTATGTACGTAAATAATTATATAAACCTGGTAACAGAAGAATGGTGTAAAGTTTGAATTTTGCCGTCAATTTGTGTCGTCGTCAGTCGTGGTCACAGTTCAATAAAATGTTCTAAAAATAACCATGGCCGAGTTGTGTTTCAGGAACTCCCATAGTGCGGTGGTCTCGGACTCGAGCAGTTTGTCTCGCATCTCGTTCGCGCAATTCGAGCTGCCTATCTTCGCCGGCGATCCAAATGGCCGTTTGTTAGAAATTCGGAAATTTGGCATCTCGCTCGCGCAATGCTTCGAAAAACCGGGCTTCACTATGGGCTTTAGGGCTATTCGAGGTCAAATTCGGAGCAGTGCCGACTGTGCCAAACTGTGCAGTTGTTGCTGATTTGATGTTTTAAAGAGGTTTTGACTTCTCTGGGTCTTTCCCCTCTTGAGTCAGTTGATTATAATTCATTTATTAAGTTTGAATTCCTAAGGAATTGTAAAAGTTTGGTTTAGTTTTGGGAGATAGTGGCTAAAATTGTATCGATGCTCCAAATTCAAATCCGGACACTTGGAAATTGAGCAGTCAAGTATTCATTAAACCTCCCGCTAGTTGTTCACGGTGCGTGGGAACCTATGCCGCAGAGGTGGAATACCCGATCAAACAACGTTTCGGATAAGGGCAGAAGACCCAGGGTGAGACTAATCAAAGCTAAGGGAGAGGTCAAAGAGTTTAATTCAAAAAGCGAGACGTTCTCCAGTCAAAGTTCTGATATAGTCTGATTTATTCTTACAAAACGAGTCGCTTATATACTAAAAATTTTTCAACGGTGTGACGTGAATTCGCTTGGGCGTACTTTCATTATAGCTTACGCAGCATGGTTACG
>KI915053.1:2356986-2409387 GCA_000473445.2 Anopheles farauti
ATGTTTATTTAGGCCAACGATGACGATCCCAGCCGATAAGTTACAGTGGTTTAAATTTCAAACCTAGCGTTGCTGTCGCAACAAATATTAATACTTCTTTTTATCACTATGATTTATCACTATGATTCTATGATTTCGGTGAAAATCGGAAACCCTGATTGGAATTTGCTAAAGCTTATGTTGACAAACATGTTGAATTTAGGAGCAAGGTAAACTAATGTACTTCAACAAATGAAAGAGGATATTTTCTACAAGTTACATTGACGGATTACATAAACATCAATATTTTTGGATCGGATGCGCAATGATGTATATGGCGCAACGATAAGGAGTCATTCAAGAGAAAGTGTTTAGTTTAAACCGTGATGCTCTCTTGTCTACGAAAACTATTCGAAAAACTGATTCTTAATCGTCTGGCTCGAGTCAAATCACTTGATGTCGTGTACCCAATTTGGCTTTCGCAAAGGCAAAGGTACAGACGACTGTCTAGCACTGTTGGTCTCAGAAATAGAGTTGGCTTATTGTCAAAGAGAAATGTATTTCTTGATATAAAATGGGCTTTTGACTCAGTCTCAGTAAACTTATTATGCGAGAAGTTAGAAAATGCTGGCTTAAGCCTAATGCTAAACAATGTTCTGTACAACCTCCTTTCAAAAAAGGCGATGAATTTCGACAATGGCAAATTAGGATTAGGCTCACTTTCTTTGGACTTCTTCAAGGGTCCTGTTTGAGTCCTCTTGAAATTGCTAATTAACATAGACACTAGCTTAGTTTCTGGTTGTAGTCTATGTCAATTTGCTGACGATGATGTGATCTCTATTACTGGTAACAACATCGTTGATCTTCAAAGACCTTTGCAATCCACACTAAATAATCTTGAATTGTGGTCAAGAAACTTAGGAATTGAGTTTTCGCCATCGAAAACGAAAATGTTGATTTTCTCTTTTTTCTACACTGAAAGTAACAGGCGGAAAAACTTGGTTGACCCCAAATTTGATATCTTTCTTTATAGCAGAAAGATATCCAACGTCAAATCTTTTCGATACCTAGGTGTATGGTTCAAAAGCAAAAATGTGGGGAGGACACCTATTGACTATCAAGTTAAAAAAATGCACAAGACGAATCAATTTCCTTCGAACGATAACAGGCTTTTAGTGGGGCCAAAGCGAGAGAATACCCTTCGGATATTTTCTCACTATACAAGACAACGATATTGTCCGTCTTGGAATATGGTTGCATATGTTTCCACTGGGCATCCAAGTCGCATATAATCCATCTCGAACGGATTCAACATCGTTGTCTAAGAATATCACTGAGCAGCATGAAGCAGCAACCCACAACATGTTGTTAGAAGTGGTGTCAGGAGTGATGCCGCTGAAACTTCGATTAGAAATGCTTTCGCTTCGCCTTCTTACCCGCTTGTCGGTATCAAATCAAATTGAAACTCACGAGTTTTTCAATGCCTCACATGACCTCTGCATTGCACGATGGCAGAATTTGTGGGTCTCTGATGAACATGGGCGATTCTTATATTCTATCTCACCTAAAGTTTCCTTGAAACCTTGTTTCATGGCCTCAACCTGGACCGTGCATTCATTTGCATGATGTCCAGACTGAGGTCAAACCATTTTGCGCTAGGAGCTCATTTCCAACGCATAGGTTTGATCGACTTCAACGTACGTAGCTTCAACCATGGATTCCACGACATAGATCACCTCTTATGGTCTTGCATTGAATTCGAGGCTGTTCTTCACCACTTGTTGGACGCAATACTAAAGATAGAATCCCTGGTAAACCCATGAGAGATATTATGGCGGGCAAAGATCTGGCATACTTAAAAATAATCTTTCACTTCGCCAGGATGGTTGGTTTATCTTTATAAACCATCATTTCCCTTCCAAAGATCCCTTTTTACTGCTGAAATACGTGTTTTATGTTGTTAATCGTTAAATGTTGTAAATCGCTTGCATAAATCGCATATATAAATGAATAAGTGTAACGCTTAGCCCAGAAGGCAGATTGGTGTAGGATACTGAGAAATTCTGTTGGGGAGTTCTTGTTTTAAGACAAAGTTGTTATTGTTTGGGTGTTGTGGAGGAATGTATAATCGGCTGCGATAGGAGCTTGGATGGTAACGGCTGAAGCAGGCAAAGAGGATTGAAGTTGGCATGGGGAGGATGGGATGTCCTTACGTCTTCCTTTAGCAGTGGAATGGTGGGATATAGTTGGAGTAAAGGAGGTGGACCAGGTAGATTTGTTGAGAGGGAAAGTATTTGGGATATTTTGAACAAAAGTTTCTTGTAGGACGATTATGATAGGGTTATAATTTGTAATGAGAAGTTTTAGGTGTTCAATGTTGCTTTTAATGCTTCTAATGTTCCAACATAAAGCAAATGCGATCGAGTTAGGATGGGATATAATTACCGATGTTGGCGAGTCCTCTTCAGATGATGGGTAGCGCTGGCTTAGTTGTCTTTTTCTAGAAAGAGACGTCGAAAGAGTAGCACTTTCGATTTCTTGATCGAGAACTGTGTCATCACCCGGTGAGGTTTTGTTAATCTTGTGGTAATTTGGTGTTTCTTTTGGTTTGCCGTGGGGTTTTTTACGGGCAGTTTGTTCAATTACAATGGATTGTTTTCCATTTGCATTATTTTCAAAATTGTGTTTCCTGATGAATTCCTGTTGGGCATCCAATTTGTCATTTACTGCACTCCATTGTTTTAGCAAAGTTGGTGCAGTTTTGTTGGAAACTTCAAGGACTTTATTTTAGCACAGAGATCTTTTCATCTTTTTCATCCATTAACTTTGTTTTTTGGGCAAAAGTTAGTCGTTGTTGGACTGGGCTCGGCTCTGAGTTCATCATAGCTTTGCGGGCGTCACCAAAAGATATATTGTTGTCCACTTTGTATTTAATTATTGTTTCTTCTGCTTGATAGGCAGGGCAAACGCGCGAGAAGGCATTATGGCTCGCTTGGCAGTTTTGGCATTTAGCTTTGACCGAGCATTCTCCATGAGCTGGGGTGCTACAGTTTGCACAGATTTGTCCAGACTTGCATCTAAGCTTAGTATGTCCAAAGTGTACACAATTCAAACACAACATAGGCTTGGGATAATAAGGCCTAGTTGAGATGTGGATGGGACCAAAGCTGATAAATGTTGGTACTCGGGATGCCGTGATTCTTAATATAATTGAGTTGGTAGGTACAAATTGTTGGTTTACTTTCCGACAGAATCTTTTGACTTCCGTATCGTTCTGGTCCGAATGTTTGGTTTTGCAGCTTGATTTAATAGATGTTCATATATCTGTTTGCTTGACGGATTTTATCTATATTGCAGCCTGTTTCTATTGCTATCATTTTGTGGCATGGGATTGAAGACGGTTGTATGTTTGGAGAGTTTTCAAACGATTTCAAATATGGTTTGGATACTGAAGTGCTATCTTTTTCTCTTTGATATCTATTTATAAACAATGCTTTGGATGTAATGTGAGGTAAATGAAGACCAAATCCACCATTGCGTAAGATTTGAGCTAACGTTGACGCTGGTAATCTAAGTTTCCCTCTATCTTGGGGCTTAGCTTTGTAGCTTGTTTGGTCAGTCGGGATTAACATTCGCTCATTAATTAATTTTATATTCCTTTCTATCTTTCCACAGTAAAGTAATTGTTTTTTTTTTATGGCAAGCGGGCAACCCGTGGCGGCATACCGGGTTCGTTTATCGTAAGTTATCGGCCAGGTGGAAAACTAGGCATTAGAATCCGTAGTTAATTTATAACTTTCTTTCAAAAGCACAATTTGGACCGTGAAATTTCCGACCCCCAGCACGACGGGTTTCGTCCGGAGTGATTCGTAAGATGATCACGCGAGCTGCAACCCGATAACAACCAATGTTTTGGCATTTGACGATTTCCCATCAAGTACCGATTGATAACTAAAAGGAACTACGCTTTTACATTTGCGTGTTGAAAGTGTATGACCTTCTTGTTCAATGTACTGCTCCACATACTGTCACTGTCGTGGGATCAAGGGACTGATGGGGCCATCATCCCCCAGGAAAGTCGGGGGGACGCGGTGATAATCAATGATTGGAAGAGTCGTATCTCTACCAGCACACGTCCCAGGAGCATATGGCTCACGAGCACATCGTGTCCGGGCGAGCGCAGGATGCGTGACGACGAATATCCGAAAATGATCTGCGAACCGGATTTGAGGCATCACAAATACTTCAGGTTAGCGATTATTAATCGTGACTGATACTGGCGATTACTAATACTTAACCGATACTGATACTTAAGCGATTACTAATCGTGACAGATACTGAAAATTTATGTTACATATCGTAAATTTTCTCGAAAAGTATGGAAAGAGTTTTCAACGATCCATTGTCGATGGTTACAGAACACAACAAATGGTAATGCAGTGCATAATTTCAAATTTCGATTTAATTTCCAATAGAACCCGAACAATAGAACCGGATCCTATCCATCGTTTGCTAGAAGATCCTTTGTTAGATAGAGCTCAGGATGAAGTAAAAGTGCATGGTTCAACCATTTTTTTTCCTATTTTGCACTATTTGGACGCAGTTTTAAGTACAACATGTACAACGTTATCTTTCCTTTCCTCGACATGTTAAACCCTTACTTTAAAATGCACCTCTCTATCTTACTGATTTCCCACTAAATGTTCGGTTAAAAGATCGATTTCATACAAGCTGACGTGCTACACACTGAAGATTAGTGATTGTTTTAGATTGAGTGGGAAATTTATGAGATTTATATTTTTTGTGATTTTTATTTGGATCATTCACGAACCAACGCGTCGAAACGCGCTCAGAACCAACGCTTCGGTACGTCACTAGCACGTAAACATAGATCCGCTCAACCAAAGCGTACGTACTGTAGGACACAAAAAATATCTCGTCAACATAAAATATGCTTCACGAAATGAAACCACTAGGTCCCAACTCAAACGATGCGCGCCCAGATCAGACATCCTGTGACAGCACAAATTTTCATTGTAACCAGAGTAAACATAAAAAGTGTCACCAACGCAAGACGCAAGTACGCCCGATAAAATCAGAACGATCTTGCCGGCAAACAAATCATAAGCACGGAATTATAACAATATAACAAGAATTGAAGAACCATAGCACAAAACTCTCGCAAGGCAGGATCGAAATATTGAATAAAGGAGATTCTATCCAAACTTCACCTCTGCTGACTCCAAGTTCAGTAAAGACGTAGAACAAAATTGTTCCGCTAGAGAAAGGCATCGGGCTCATACCTTCGCGTGATCCACACCCTTTAGACTCTACCTCAACATGTGGCTTGTCTTTGGAAACTCCGCTCAAATGTCTCCTATTGGTTCAAAATTACAACACTCATCTTAATCAAGTTTCATCTGTTTTCTTCCAGCAGGCAGACGCAATCAACCATGAACGGAACGAACGAAACACGCAGCTTGATGAATTGGTAATGTAATTGCGTGCGTGAAAAAGTGCGTGAAAAATTAAGGAGGTATGATTGTATTAAAATTTAAAATACTTTGGACACAGCACACAGCTGAGGGATTTCCTTTCTTTAGAATAGGGACAAGAAAAGCTCGTTTCAAAAGAGTTGAAAAAATGTATGAGGACAGAGAAAAATGGAACAATTTTCAAAAGAGAGGAATAAAAACTCTATTACACTTTATCAAAACAGACGCCGGAATGCCATCAGGGTAAGTACGAATTCGTTGGCTTACTGAGAGCAGTCTGCACCTTGTCATTGAACACTGTTGAACTGAACATTAACTGATAGTTGCCACAAGACTATCATTTAACTTTATACGATGCACGTCACTAGAGAAAGTTGAAGGCACATGTTGATGCCCATGCGGCGCAGAAAGAATACTCGAGAAATGCTCCGCGAAAAGCGTAGCGAATATATGACAGAATTTATCGTGGTCAAATTTTGGAAAGTTTAAGTCGCATGACAAACCTAATCTATTGTTGATAACAAATAATGGTACTTGAATTATGAGCTCCAGTACAAGATGATACGAATCCTCGCGTAGAAGCATGGAGTGGAGCATAAAGCAGTTGCATATTAAGAAAATTGCCTGATAATTGCGTTGACTATACCCGATATTTGATATAAATTTCATTCTTTCACACCATCCACCACATTAGTTGGAAAAAATAGGTATTTTCAGGACCCCAGTTTATTGCTGGGTTGTCGAAATTATCGCCACGTAACAGAAATAATAGCCACATAGCTTCACCAGGTTTGCTCCTGTTTACTTCTTGAAGTCGGAAGTAGGTCTGCTGTGGTGATCTTAGCAACTTAGCAACTTCGGAGGCAACTTAGCGGTTTTGCAAAAAACATCTCCCACTCTTTAAATAAGGTATTTGAATTGCGTAAGTAGGTTGTGCTGGATCGTAGTATTTATATGAGCTTTCGTTTAAGTTTATAATAATTCTACATAATTTTAACAAGTATGTAACACATTTTTCATTTTCCACGTAGCAAGTAAGTTTCGTAGAATCACATCTTATCGGCGCCGTTGTGAAAATTTAGGTGTATCATTAAATTAACCTAACTAATTAAACCATCGAGCTGGCCAAAACTTTCTTTCAAATACACACCATTGAGGACTTTAAATTTGAATCAAAGTTTTCTTCAAAGCACCCACCCTATCCGGCACTAACTATACTGCGGCTTCGACTACATTCCCTATTGTACTCGGGTTTTGAAAGTCCTCAGTCAACTTATCCCAAATGCTCAAATGTCCATGATTGACTCGCTGCGCTCTTATATCTATATCCGTTCGTTGTACGTCGCATGAAATCTGAACTGAAAGAAAGTATCAGTATCCATAGCGCAGTAGATAGTGGATTGTCGCTCAAATATTGGGCGTTCCTTAAAGTGAAACTTACGCATCTGTTGTTGTTGTTCTTGCAGGGATATCTGAATGATCAGGAATCAGTTCACTGAAGAATCGCTTCAGGAACATTGATTTTGATTGTAGTGGCAGTAGTCCTGAAGAACTAACCCAGAAGTAGCGATCAGGCTGGATCGATAACTTGCTATGCAGATCAAAGAAAGGTTCCTGACCACTTTTGAGTAAGAGCATGAGGAATCAATTTACGACCAATGGACGACCAATTTACTGCCAGTTATTATGAGCTACGTTCTGACATCAACGATTTGGATGTTTGGTGTAATGATGGCAGATACTCCTGCCGTATCTAGCGTTTTTAATTAAAAATGTTGAAATTATTAAAAATTTGTAGTTGAAACTGGTCCAATTTTGTTCATTCATCATTTAGTTACACAAGACTGTTTTTTTGACTATCTTTTTGACCAATTGTTTTTTTTAAACAACAATATTAATGTTGATCTTATTTCTAGATAAATTATGGAAGGGAACAGAAGAAATTTTGACTATAATGAATTACCTTAATCCTACCTAGTATGAAATGGCTTACAGACTCACTAACAACTTAGCACTATAAAAACTGAAAATAATGGAAAGAAAGCTAAAAGCTGGAAATAGAAAGCGGAGTAAAAAAGGGGATGGAAACAAATAGGGATTTAGTTTTGAGTTGACTGATGATTACCTTGGCTGAACAATTCTCTTATCATCAGGGAGGAGAAGTTTTGGGTTGAGCTGCGAAGCTTAACTAGATCGAGGTCTGTTGCTCGCTGGAGCTTTCCTAAGCCAGCGAAGGATCGGCTTCTGTAATGGAGATGTTTGGGCAAGCAGCCGTTCTTTTCTTTCTTTACTTTACTTTTCCTTTCTATTTAGTTTGTTTTCTTTTTAGTTGCTCTCTCAAGTAATGTAAGGAACCAACGCCGCAAGTTAAGATCGAGAAAATTTCTTTCTAGCTCGGATGGTACAAGGGATGATGCTTTTGTCTCTTGTGTTGAATTAATCCGAGTGCTTTATTGTACATTTATCTCCTCCTTTTATACCCCTTGGAAGAACTTGCATTTTGTTGGTGTTAGTGATATCCTCCCCAGGGATCCGAATACATAGATTGTTGATCGTAGTGTTAGTGCTGTTAGTACGTGATCGTAGGATGCCTAGTTTCAATCGACATCGCGTAAGCGACAGTAATGAATATGATCACTGTTGTCATATAATATTTTTCTCAAGTATTCTTCCCAGTTTGCCCTAGTGCTTGTTCTCCAACGTGACAAAACCGTTCCATAGATCTGTGGTTGAGCACATGATCGCTATGAACACTGTAAAGGATGATGTTGGGACAATTAGTTAATTGAACATTATTAAGGTGTGCTCAGTGCAAAAAAAAATCTTTTCAAATTTTGAATTTTTAAGATAGTGTTTGTTTATACAACAGTTTTGGAATTGTCGATGTATACACTAGCTGAATATTAGGATTGTTTGTAAGCATTTGGTGAGTCAAACATTTTGATCGTGGTAAATGTACGAATGACTTGAGGATGTTGGACCCATGATCTTCTGGCACGATGAAGAGCGGCACCTGGGTTATCTGATGGAGTTCGTTTGCTCATGCGTATACTTATCACAAACATAACAGGAATCAAAAATGAGTATTCCTTTACCGTTTTAATTATAATGCCTGTAGTACTGCTAGGTAACAACAACAAGATCTGGCGAATATGAATGTGAAGCTGTTGATCAAGAGATGTGGTTTAAAACCATCATGTATTCATAACTAGTTGCTTGAAAAATGAATTAATAATGTCAATTATATGCTAGTACCAAAAACTTACAAATATCAAAACAACTTTGATTACGTGAGTACAATCTGAGCTACATAGCTGAGTGTTTGGAAATTTATAACATAGTTGACGGATAAGAATTTGAGACAAAATGCTTCAGTTTCCACGTAAAGATACGATACGTCGATTACACACCTGTTCCTTTGGGTTTACTGTTCCTTTTCAGTTTCATACCGTCGTGTGATGATGATGGATCACTTAAAAATACGAGTTTCTGTTTATTAACTTTTGTGCCGTATTGGAGAATTTAGGTACAAGTTTTACTTCAAATATTGGTTGCTCAAAAGCGTGAATTCCATTCAAAATTATCTATACTGCATACATGCATACAATGCTCACAGTGGACATATTTTGAGATTGTTTTGAAAAAGGTTTTTGCATCTATTTCCTGTTTTTTTGGCCGGAATTAAGTCGTTTACGAAGATAGGATGCTTTGCTATAGAAACTAAAATGAGAAAAAAAAATTGGAAAACTTATGACTGCAACATTGAAAAACGTCCATTACTGTCCTGATCGCATGAAGTATGAAACATGAATACAAGAAAGTTTGTTAATCATAGTGGTCGATGTTACTTACGATTGATTTCGTAAACGATTGTACGAAGAAACCAATGTTTACAACCCAGTCAAACACTCCAGCGCGGCCGTAGTTGGAACGGCCTACCTATCGTAGATACTTTAGATCGATTCATTAATCATTTTTACGGTAATGTGTTTACAGGTCTGACGAGTCTCTTCTTCATTGGCGGCTTTATTTGTTCGTTGGTGTTGATGCCGCCGCCGCCCGAATGAAGCCGCCAGTGGCACCCAAACTACCCTGCGCCGTTGCTCTTTCATTCTCCGGCGGCTGGCCGCGGTTGAGTCATGTGCATTGATGAAGCATTGATGAGGCTCCCGCTCCTTGCCGATGCCGGCGATGGTTGGATGGCTGTAAAAGGAAGATGTGGTGGCGAAGGCGAGAAGAGAATCTTTATTTTGATACCCATTATTTTCAGCATTAGACATTCGAGAATTCGGCTTTCTCGTCTATTGTGGCCGGTGCCCATTATTCTCGGCTATGCTTTCTTTGCCCTCCGAGCGTGCGTTGTGTGCATGTGTGTGTATATGTGTGTGTGCGTGTGTACGAGAGAGGATGTGTGTGTCTGGCTCTTGTTCAGCCAACTGACTTACATGCAGCAGAAACAGCAGCAGCAGCAGCAGCGACCACCGCTCTGTGTAGTGAAGAATTCCTCGTTTTGTTCCTTCCACTTTACCGACGTTTCCTTGCTTGTGAACATTTCCGCGGGCACTAAGCAGCGAACCTGTTTCGTTTATTCCCATCTTCTTCGTCCCGTTTCATGCGTACCGGGTACGGAACCCGGTACGTGTGCTGCTCGTTTGTGTTTGATGGTCATCGCTTTGGCTTTATTCTTTACCGCCGTGCGATGATGATCGCGGTGCCAGGATGAGGAAGATCGCCTCCAAAAAAGGAGGATGAAATACTCGGCCTAAGCAAAAACAGTACCGCAGCAATGTCGGTTTGAAGCAATGTCGGTGTGTGTGTGTGTATCTCGTGCGTCAGCGCCTTTTACAGCAGTAGGCGGTGAAATATTCCCCATTACGCGTTCGATTACATCCAATCGCGGTGTAACTAGTCAACTAGAAACTCACTCATACACACACACACACACACACACACGCGCGCGTGCACTGGGAAGGAAGTTTCGGTGTCGGAGAGGTGGTTAAATTTCGGCATTTTTTAGATATGCCAATCATGCGTTGAATTGGGCTACTGTGCGGCTATCGCCCTCAAATACTTACGAGTGCAATCATTAGAACTAATGTAACAAGTACATCGAAACGCGTCTGCGGCGCGTTACAGCAGTACACACAGCGGTGCGATACAAAGCGAAACGAGCGAACGAGCTGGTAAATGCATTGCTGAACCGATAATGGAGGAAGATGGGAAAGAACGGCGAGCGGCTCTGATGGGAAGAAAGGCCGTATAAGGTTGGATGCTATTTGATTTTATGCTCCATGAGAGCATGCTTCGGCGTCGACCACTCGTTGACCTGTCCCGGCTTAGGCTAGGACCGGCTGCGCCGGGTGAAGGCAACGAACGGTGTTAGGTGTGCGTAGCGAAGCGGCACATGGACACACAGAGAGTTCAAAGAAGAAATGCCGCTACATGTGGCCGGCAGCGTAGTAGTGTAGGCCCATGTCCGTCTTGTCCGAGCAGGGGCGCGCTATGCACACACACATGCACACACACACACACGTTCCGCTTTGGCGTACGATGCGGCTGCAAATGCACGTTATAGCTTTGATGCAGTTTCCTGTTTATTTATTCCGTTTGGTCTCTATATCGACGTCTATCCAGCCGCGATGCGACATCCATCCGACCAGTGGGACAGTGGACAGTGATAGGAATCGTATCCGTGCTTAGAGCTGCAGATGAAAGGTAACAGGATAAGCATAAATTGAAAGTAGGATAATTTCGGTGCAAAGGGCGCAGACAAAGCTAATGCTGTCGATGAATGAATATTGAATGATTTTCATCGCAAGGCGATAACGCGCACGCCACAATGCGCTCGTGAGTCATCGGTCAGCCTACCGTAATTAATTATCTATATCGTGTTTTCCTTTTTCTTTTCCCGACTTGATTACACCATTGGTGACGTATCAAACGCTAGCAGCCTCATGCAGGCGGGTTGAAACCTGAAAACACAACCAGCGACCACATAAATTGTGGCCGGATCGAGAACGGACCGGGTTTAAGAATGAAAACAGCCTTCTTTGATCGTGGTTTGCTTCGACGGAGGAGAAATCATCACTCCGGTTACAGGGGCTGCTTGCTACTCGACAGGCGTGTCCAGGAGCGGCACAATTTTGCCAACAGGCTCGCGCGAAATCACTTGTTCGATAATCAAAGCGATTATTGAATTAAATAAAGTGCACAAAATGTTCTCGTTTGTTTTGAAGCGCGCTGGTAAGTGTCGTGATAATTGGCATTTTTCCACCGATGCACAAACCCTGCAAATGTTCAATCTCTCCGATCAAATTATATGCAGAGCATAAAGCATAGCTCCGCCCACCGGCAAGGTAGCACTGGCGCGTATGCAACATCTTGTTTTGCGAAAAGCGTACCAGAGTGCAACATCCAACGTGAGATCGGTTGGTTCGAATGACGAGTGAGTTTCGTCCGTTACGGGTACACGTGTGCGTTTTAATTGTGTTGTTCAAAAACATTAAAGTGTTTACGGTTATCTGCTCAAACGTAAGGGGCTTTGCTGAACGCTTTCAACAGCAAAGATTTGAAGAAGCACGTACGTGTTATTTTATATCCAATAAATGGTTTTCTAAAAACAACCAATTTTGAATAGAAATTTTTACAGAATGAAAAATATGAACACACCAGTTAAGGCAGCATAATCTGGGGCTGACGCGCCCTGCTGTGAAAAGAGAGGCACTTAAAATGTACGACTCGTATCAGGACAGGTTTTTGGACGGTAGAGCGAACGGGCACACCGTATATGTCTTGCGAGACGAGAGAGCGCTCGTTTGTTCGCTGCCTTCGGTGAGTGGTGCGCGGTTTCTCTCGGGTATGCTTTATGCTGCTGTAAACTGCATAGTCAGCCAGTCAGTGATGCTGCGTTCGCTCAGAGTAAATTCAGACAGGTCGAGATCTGTTGGTTGCTGCTGCTGCTGCTGTACCGTGCGTTCCGTGCTGATTCGTAAACAGCAAGCCATATTAGACACTACACTAGATCGGGCCCGGTCCGTCCATCCGTCGGGCTTCGCGAGCAGCCCAACTACAAAGGAACTAATCAAACTCGGCCATTGGAAGAATGTGGCGATGACGGAAGCCCGTACCAGGCAGCGGAAGGAACCCATTGCGTTGGTGATACTTTGAAAGTGAAGTTACCTTTGCCAGAAAACGGTTGACACGTTTTAACATTCGCGCTGATGCTCGGGCTGTGTGCTCGCGGGTAGCGATTGGGGGTGGGGGAGGAGAAGGGAGGGGAGACATCAACGCGAACCGAGCAGCGACACAAAAGCAATGCCCTCGCGAAACTGACGGGCGGTTGCTACGGAAACGGATAAAAGTGAACAGTGAGAATTAACACCCCGAGACCCGTGCTTCCCGTGCCCGGGGAAGAGAATATTGCCCTTAAACCTTCACCTTTGTAGTTTACGCGTAACACAACGAAAACAGAGAAAAAATAAAATAAAAAATTACGATCGCGGCTCCCCACACCGCGCCGCCGCCTCAGTGCAGGTAAAATGAAACGCGCGTATAAGAAGAAGGATAACATACTGGAGAAACCCAAACTCTCCCACCGTACGCAAAGCGCGATAGCATTACGCAGCAGTGCACGGTGCTGAAAAATAACGACATAGTTTCGTCTGCAGTTACTGAGTGTTACTGGTGATCTCGTTAATTGTGACGTTTGCTCGACGTTGTTGGTGGCGATGCAACAAGCCAAACGATGGCAGCTCCAAGCTCCACAGCGTGATCCCCGAATGCGTAGTAGTGTTTGGTGTTGTTGTCGTTGCGCATTCTAGGTGTGTGCTTGCGTGTGTGTGTGTGCTCGGGTGTTTAAAACAAATCATCAAACGTCACTCTTCCCGTACGCCACATTATTAGCGCGAGTGCGAGAAGGGTAGGGAAAAGTGAGGTGCTGGGAAGGGACAGCATACAATAACTGCTGCGCTAAACATCATATGCGGCCGTGCAAGATCATCGTGCGCAGTGAAAGTAATTCGAAAGTTCTTGACAAAGTGTGCGCTGAAAGTTGTGCTAGTTGCGAATCGCGTATGGTACTAAAATTACAGCAAGCCAAAACTCATCCGTTCCAATGCTCGATTGATGTTACGGGGTGGTGTTTTGTTTTTGGCTTTGTTTGAGCTTCACGATGCGTACATGAGCTCGGCTTGCGCTTGGTGTACACTCGCTATCCAGAAATCAAATCAAGTTTCAAAATAAACAATATATCACCCGTGTCTGTATGATGATGCTCTAGCCTGCATGCGCGTTGTTGTATTTGTGATCAAGGAACGTGCCCAGCGAGCGGGGCGTGTAGTGAGTAAAACAGCATCAACAAAGTTTGTGTTTATGCTACACACTGTGTTGCCGGGGGTAGCCTGCCGCATAGCCTGCTCCGTTCGGTTGTAAGTGCTGTTGAGAAAATAGTGTCAAGTAATTAAATGGAATATGTCTAAGAAAAGTAACATCTCCACCAAAAAAATAACGAAAATGGCCGCCAGCAGTGGATGCAGTCACAGTTGGATTACACTACTCTGGATAGGGACGCTCATCCTGGCGACGAGCAGCAGCAGCGGCAGCACCGCACTAGGGCAAGGACTTCCAACATGGATGTGAGTAACGCATTTTAGCACACGTTTTTTTTTATGTTCGTTTTCACGAAAAAAATATCCGCTTGACAGGGGGAGGGGCAGGGGATTTATGTTTTTTTAGACAACTCCTATTGTTTACCGTAAACTACGTGTTCAAGAGTGCGGTGCGGGTTTCATTATACTAGCGCACGAATCATGCCCACCCAGTAGCCAGTACTCAACCTGCTCGAGCTTTTGTTTTCTGCAAACGCAAACCTTAAGTGATCTACCACTGGTTTATGGAAAAACGCGAACGCAATCCGTGCCGTAATTGTTCGCGGTTTCTAATGATAAAAACGATTGCTGAAAACAAACCGAAACAATGGTGAAATTGGCCGAACGAACGCGGACAGCACTGTGGTAGCATAAATATTTTATCAGCACACGGACTGCATGCGAATGTTTACCGATGGCCTGGTGGTGTGTGCCTGAGCGCGCACTGTAATATTAGAAACCAAAATAAGGCAAGTTTATGTTTCCAGAACATTTGTAACACAATGCCCGATGCGGTTGTGCGTTGTGGTTTATTTAACCGATCTCAAACTCTACCCTCGCTCGCCAATCTGTATTTACAAAGTTAGCAATAGTGGCTGTGCAGCATGTAAATGTTTTTTTCAGACGGTTCTTTTTGGCACGAAAATTTATTTATTTATTTGTTGGAGTAATTTGTCTGACTTTGAAGTCGACAAGATTTTGTGCGTGATGTCACTTGATGTTTAAAAACGCTCCTGGGATGTGTAAAACTTTCTGCTGTATTATCCACTTTAGGCTCATCTAAAGACGATTTGTAACGTCGCCCGCCGAGCTGCGGCGTACAATGAGGATATGACGATTACACATGCACATTTTCTATGTTGCCTCGCCCGTAACATAACGAAAAGAAATGACAATGAGATTTCCAGTGTGGTCTGCACGAACTGTAGGGAGGATTTGGTTTTAAAAAGTGCAGAGGTGTTCAGTGCCGGCACACGCCATCACGGCCTCCGCCCGCTCCATCTAAGCGCAGCAGGAAAAGACGAAATGAATGAAGAAAGTGATATAAATTGGCCTGTGTAAGGTTTAGCTCTTTTTCTTACACACACACACACACACACGCGCGCGCGCGACAAATGAAGTTAATTTACTTCATGTTGCCGAATAGCGTATGTCCAACAGCCAATAAACCCGCAGGTCGGCGTGAATGTGCGCAAAGCCGAATGAGTTTAGTGCTATTGTTAGCTTCATTTACATTAATCGTATTCTTTGGAGGCTTCTTGAAACAAATCTACGCGACGACCGCACTCACGCATAAGGAAGTTTTTTGCCGTCTGCAGTCGGTTTAGAAAGAATAAATTAAATAGTACCAATAATTACCTACCTGGGCGTAGCGAATTCAGGTACGGTACGCTCTGGGTGTTCCGTGCAGTTCTTTGTGCAGTTCTTTGTGCCATACACACACACACACACTCGCACACCAAACATCCTTACGCCGTTGACTTTTTCCCCCTGGCGGGGCATTATTCGGCAGGAATTAGTGGGTCGGTTGCAGCCCCAGCCGTCAGCTTCGCCTCAGGCAATATGATATCGGTAATCCGCTTTCTTTTGCTTGATTCAGACAAAAGGCTTCTCCTGTGTGAAAGCAGCGCTGGTAACAGCTGGCTGGGATGGCGATATTCCGGTGGTGGTGGCATCGGATTTGAATCCGAAGCGGCAACGGAAGGCCCGTTTTTTTCATGGATCGGTTGGTTTTCTCAAGCTTCGCTCTCTTTCGCTCGCTGTACGCACGGCATTGTGGTGCGTGACACAATGCGTCCTGTAACGGGTTGATATGAGTCCCTGCATCCCCGACTGGCAGGACACACGAGAGCCGCGTTGTCGTCGGCGAAACGTAAAAAGGGGTTCCAACAAATTGTGCACTACACTGTTAACCCGTTACCCGGTACGACGACGACCGTGGGGTATATCTAATAATGAATGCGCATTTAGAGGACGCGAGATGACACTCATGACGGGTAGGATAGAAATTGCCGACAGTTCTCGTCGACCCCGCGCTCCCTCAGGGAATATCAACGTTAATGATCGATGCTTTCGTTGAATGGAAACAACGAACATATTGTTCGGTAATGTTGTTACACAATGGGTGAAGCAAAGGAGAAGCGAGCAGGATGTTTTATTCAGTCGGGAGAATCTTTCATCCAAAACTGGTCAATCAAGTCTTATTGCCGAAACTAGGTTCCAACGGGAGCACTTTCTGTAAAACATGATCCGATTCGATCATGAATTGCGTAAAACCATTTCAGTCTATTGATGACAAATTGCGTATCAACAATTGTTCCCATCTAGACAAAGCCTAGAATGAGTTTTACCTAAACAATCCTGTTTGCAAAAAAAAGTCTAACGTCTAACGTTCCCGAACAGAATCGGCTAGGAGAGGATAGAAGGAGAAAGAGATATTACAACACAGAAGGCGGCTAAATCCGATGGCTGTAATTTTCATACAAAGTATAAATATTAACGGCCCGTGATTATCGTCTCAATTTTTTTTCTATAAATTATTCTCTTTTATTCACATTTTTAAAACTACGCACTGCAGCAGGGGAGCCGATCAGTTTTTTGCGCTTTTTTTAAAGAAGAAGTTGCAACTGTTTTATTACATTTGCAAAAATCTGGCAACACTGTCAGGATAGAAATTGGAGGATCGAAGTGTCATCATAAGTCATCCTTTTTTACTATCTGTCATTTTGCTGAAATGTAAACAACTAAGATTCTGTGCGCAGTTTTTCAACTTTTTGACCGCTGAAGATAAACCGTCGCCGAAAAGTATCTCTTATTTTAGAGAATGGATGTGTGGTTTTCGCACGGCGAAAGCTTAATTCAATTTTACAATACAAGAATAGGGTGTACCATCTTGGTTTTGTTTTTGCACGGCACGGCACCTTTTATCTAATATCGTTTGCCACTAAGGTTGCCCACCCTACGCTCCTCTGTTGAGAACGGTAGCATTGACTTTCGACCCTGGTAAACACACAGGATTGTTTTCGGTAGTCCTTGATAATAACGCACAACTTGAGACTGCTCGAGCTATCTGTTAGCGGTGATCCCTAGGCAAACATGACAACAAACGGGGCTCAATGCTAAACGTTTATTTACCTTTCGGTCGTGAATAGGTTCGCCCTGTTTGTCTATCTGCTCGGTGAGGATTTAAAGCATTCGTAATATTGGGGGTCGGTTTGGCAACGTGCAAAGCCAGTGTTATTAAAAATTGTTAGAAAACACCCTGCCCGTGCAAAAGAAACGTGACAATGAAAGGTTATGTAAGCAATCAAACAATACCAAGCGTGAGTTTTTGTGCCACCAACACCACCACCTCCGATGCGACGCGAGGATTTTGGTCCCATAAACCGAACTTTTGAAAACCAACATATTTACCTCTTTCACAAAACTTAGCCAAGCGGGGCTAGATTCAGCGGCTATGGAAACATAAGTGGATTCGCTCAGGGGGAAAGTTTTAATAGTGTATGCATAGAGAATCTTATCACGCCGTCGACGACGACGACGACGACGAGCTGGCTGAGCGGACGGACACAAATATTTGAGATCTTTTCAGCAAAGAAAAAACTATCCCCAGCGGCAAAAAACAAGGGCAAGGACATAATAACCCGTGCGTTATACAGAACGTAAAATGATGATAATAAAGATTTGATTTTATTTTGACCCCACTCGAGCGGCCGTTATCAGGTCTGTGCAGCAGAAGCGCTGAAAATGTGTGTTTAATATTTATTAATACCATTTGTCTCCGGAGACCCTCGGTCGGTAATATCCTGATTGTGATAGGATGGGATGTATATTTAATAGTTCGGAAATATGGCTGAAGGTAGAAAAAAAAAGTCGGTAATAAAAATTTGCATAACAAATTAGAAAATGAGTGACACCTTTTGTTTCCCTTTTTCTTTCACGCCCCACGGAGTGCCTCATCTTTGGGCCCATCAGGCTCGGACCCAGGCTTGAATGGCGGCAGTAAAGACAGGATTTTGGGTTAATCCTACTGTTAACTCATGCTTAGGAGAGAAGGCAGATGGTCATGCGTGAAAGCAATGCAGACTGTGCAGGGTGTTGCGGTGAAGCCTTAGGGCACAGGTTTAGATCGGTGTGATGTGCGTGAAAAAACGGGGTTCGGGGTTTAGGGTTTTTAGTGAACGCCCCAAACACATGGTACGATCATAAAATCGTAAAAGATCCGCACTGAAAACTGTAAACGCTCACAATTTTATATAATGGTGGTGGGTGCGATGGTCCACTCGTGTTCAATCGTATTGAGATGAGTTAGAAATAAGCACCATTTCCGGCCTATTATTAACCTTTTTGAACGACTTTCCCAACGGATATTGGTGGTTGATTCGTACTAAAAAAAAATCATATCTGAATCACTCTGAATCTGGTCGCTTGAATGTAATAATTCATTCTAACATATTCAGAAGGTTTTTAGTTCATTGGTGGTTGATTCGTACTGAAAAAATCACATCTAAATATAGATCGCCTGAATGTAATAATTCATTCTAACATATTCAGAACATTTTTAGTTCATCAAAACAGTATTTAAACTATTTCAAGATTCTCGCAACGTTTACAGAATAGAAATGCAGAAAAGAATTTTGCCGAAAACTGTTTTTTTTTTCTAGCTACCACTTATTAACTTTCCATCAGAATTATCTCTATGGAATATGTATATCAATCTGTAACATAAGTGTAAGTTTGAAAAAATATTTTGTAATTGTTTATTTGAATGTAGCAGATCATTCTAAAATGAATATCGGTTTTTTAAACACGACAACTTGTTCCGATATAATTCAAATAATAACAAAACTTCAATACAAAATAGCTGGAATGATGAGTCATGATAATAAATATACAAATTGCAAATAAGTTTTCTTTCAAGAAAAAATCTTCATCATGTGCACCAGTTGAAAATCTTCATCCACAAACCGTGCTTGTAAATATGAAACACTTTTTTAATAAGCTTCCCCGAACGCGAAAGGTAACGGATAATTTGCCTATACGTACACACCTAGAACACCTTCAGTGTAAACGTAATGAGTGAGTTGTGGATGTTTTGTCCATTTGGGGCTAGCCATTTGCGGTAGCGCTGGCAGATATGGCATTCCACCAGCAGCATTCCTAGAGCAATTAACACATTTGCCAAAATAATTAGCGCTAATGTTGTAAATGTTTTCGCTCCTTTTCTTCTCGCAGATCCTTGGGAATCAAATCTCCGTTCATTGTGTTCCGTTCGGAGCAGGAGGTGCTGTCGAACAACAGCGTGCTGCTGAATCTTACCGACATAAGGAACAAGCTGAAGTCCGTACACAATCTCGATCACTTTATCCGCCCGATCGACAGTAGCAGCGATAATAAAGGCGGCAGAAAAGATCATTCCACAGGCAAAGGCGGCGGCGGCGGCGGCGGGCACGGACGGTTGGGCAACGTGGGCTCCGGTTTGCCACCTGCTGCGCCACCGGTATTCAGTGCGGAGAGTGCGTTCGGCGGTGGCGGTGGTGGCAATGTGTCGATAACCTTCCTCACCACGGTCGCCCCTTCGTTTGTGAACCACTTCGAGAAGAGCGGAAACCCGGACCCGGACGGCGCGGTGCACGGCGCGGTTCGTCCGATATCGTCCATGCGGAGCAAGCCTCCTTCGCCGAGCGTGATGGGTTTGGCGGACCACATGATTTCGGACGATGAAGGCGGCAAGAAGGAACGCAAGTACATCATTCCGCTAGCGCTGAAAACATCGACAAATGAAAAGGAGAAAACCTCATCCGTATTCCACGGTTCATCTACCAATATCGATGACCTGAAGCGGCACATTTTGATGTTGCAGAATCTCACGCAATCGGATAAAAACTTCCAGAGCAAGTTCGTGGTATTTCCGTCGCTGCAGAAGAACGGCACCGCGACGACGGGCCCGTTGGCATCGTCGGGAGCAACCGCTCCGGCACCGGTGTTGCTGACACCGGGCCCGGTTTCGGCGCGTCATCTGCCCATGGCAGCGGGATCCGCACCGAGGGACGTGAAGGAATACCGAAACGCTGCGGTAGTGGCAGCGCGCGGCGGTGCAGGCAGAAAAGGGGAAACAAATACCACCAACAATCGATCGGCAGTGCGGTCCCAGATCTCGTCCGCTTCGATCAATATGCCAAAGAAAGCGTTTCCCGACTCGCACGATATTCTGTCCGACAGGAAGGAGGGGGCAGCCTCGTACAGGACGGAAAAAATCACTATAGTGCCGCAAGTATTTCTGCAGAATGATCAAACAAGTGAAACTGTCAGCGATAAGGTGGAGAGCTTGCACGAGCACGCCAGCAGAGCGGGTAGTACCGATAGCGCAAAGATGACGGTCGTCGCATCGCAGCTCGAGACTTCGGCCAGCGCGTTTGGGAGAGCGCGCGAGATGAAGGAAAAAAATGTTGTAAGAAAGTTTGGACATAAATCAGTGACATCTGCTGGCGGTGCGGAAGGCAATAACACTAGAAACAATCATACTGGTCTTACGGCACCGCACATGAAACCCACCCCGACGGCTACCGTCGTGAGCAGAGGAAACGATTTCCCAATCAGTGTAGGATCGGTCGAGGTCGGTGGCCAGCCCGGGGGAAGCACGGGTCACGGGGGAACGCGACCGAACGGCACAAACATTCCCGGCAGCAAGGGTGCTGGCAAAAAGAAGCAACGCAAAAATGGCAAGCGTCGGGGAGGAACCAAGCAAACCATCAAACTCAATGGAGCAAAAGAGCAACCCAAAACGGTCATATTGAACGACGACCCCTCGGTGCTGCTGGACGGCCCGGACGGGCGTTCGGCTAGCGATGCCAACCGCGGCGAGCCGATCGGCCGGGAGCAACCGGGAAAGGTGGGACGCTCCACCACCGGAAGCCGGAAGCGGGCTTCGTCCGCTCGAGTGCGGCGCAATGACAACGGTGGTAGTCGACAGCCGCCGCCGCCACCGCCGCCGCCGTCGCTGCCACTGCAGCCCTATGCGCCCGGTAGCGGACGATTGCATACGATGAGCCGAACGATGGTGGCGGGCTCGCCGGAGTCACTGGCCGTGGGTGGATTGCGGACAACGGATCCACTCACGGATGAGGAATCCGGTGAGAACAACAATAGAAGTCACAATTACCGTAATCGTACCTTATCAGGGGATGGCAGCAGCGAGAAAGATATCGTCGATTTGAATCCGGATCTTTGTTACACGCTCAGTGCGCTGAGTGGTGGCCAGCAGAAACTGTGCGCTCAGCACACGAGCATCATGCCCGCCATAAGCCGGGGAGCACGTGCAGCCATACAGGTGAGCTTTGCGGAGCGTGTGTAACGACCGATGAAAGGAAATGCTGTTAGCTGATCCTTTGTGAAGCGCACCCCGAGGTTGTGCAGGATGCAACGGTGTTGAATATCGCAGTAGATTAGCCCGCAACTATGCGCCTTTTAACTGTACCGTGCGTGCTCTTCCCGTTCTCGTTGCAGGAATGCAAACATCAGTTCCGGAATCGGAGGTGGAACTGCAGCATCGTGAATGATGATACCGTTTTCGGGCCCGTATCGAATATAGGTGAGTAATGCGGAATGGGTCAGATTTGTACTTAGAAATCACTTTCTAGCTCGACAAGCAATTGCGCTGTACCGGTCGTGTTCGGCCACGTGCAACAAATGCGTAATGGGCAGGAAAGTAATTGAAATGAAACGCAGCATCTATTTCGGTGCAGCTATTGTGTGCTTACAAAAGGGTAGCCACCTTTACTGCCACGTTCATGATCGGCTAGTTTCGGTACCGCGAAGTGCCCGAGGGGTCATGCGGGCTTGCTTGATTAAATCATTCGGTATAATTTAAACACTTGTTTTGTGAGAACCTACGGAACTATTAGCATAAATCAGTCAAAAAGATTTTCATTTTAACGTTACATTAAGCTTTAATTGGAATCCAGGGGCGTAACGCAGCAAATGCGTCGGGTAACGTTCGGTAATATTTACGCCGATTACGCCTGCTTTGGTAATAGATATTTTGTTATGCGATAGAAATAAAACGGAAGCAGTGGTTTTGCAATTAACCGACCACAAACATTTCCTATGAAAAAAATCAAAAGCAAGAACTTCTTGTTACCCACATTATGATCTTTTCTCGCAATTGTTGGCAATGTTGGGACATTTTTAGGAAACAAAAAAAATAAAATTACCACAGATTGAGTGTTTTTGAATGCAACATGTTTAGAATGTAAATCAAATGACGCAATCAATCAATAGAATGTAAATTAATTCTCTTATAGAAACTCTCATAGAAACCAATCACAAACACCGTTGCTAGGGGCTTCGGAAAAAGTGCTTCTGCAAATTTTCATGAGTGGCGCCATCTCTTGGGGGGTTTTCGGTTTGAACAGTTTGTAATTTATTTTTATTCCTAGTCAAGCTTGTATGATAAGTACAAGATTTGTTTTTACATAACTGACATTAAATAGGGTTTTAATATTCTAGTACAATTTGATATAACATCGAAACATTATTCCTGGTTTGAGAAATATGTAGAAATATATTTCATAACATTGTTCGATCGCAACTAGCATTCAAAATCGAGTATGTTCTACCAGTTACATACATAAATATGAATTTCTGCAACCCAAATACTATAAAGCAATGCTTTGAATTACAGTTCAAAAACATTGACGAAACAAATATAATCGCCAGTAATTATTGTGTTAAAGTTATGCTTTCCGTGTCCGGCTATGCATTTCAACCGCTCAAAACGTTCAACTGCGTCCAAATCGCGTGCGAAACGTACCGCACATGTACCGGCAGACATGCTGGTGGTCCGCAGCAACCTCCGGTGAAATATAAAACCCTCAGAAAGTTACCGTGGCATGGAACCGACATAAATGCTACGGTACATTACCGGGAAGGAAAATGGCTAGGAAAAATGTGTACACGGGACACCCGGTGTCCCATTTGTTCGCTTTCTAGAACAAGTCCGTAACCAATTTCCAATTTTCTACGCATGAAACGGCGTGACCCAGGAGGGGCCCAAAGCAGCGCCGCCACGGCTGCGGGCGGGGTGCTTTGTTGTAGACTGTCCATGACCACGGGCATAGGTGGGATTTTCTGGCGGAGCGATTGCTAGCGATGCAAAATTAAGGACACCCTTCGTGTGCGTGTGTACGCAATTGATAACAGTAAAAATGATTTTCTGCATCGCCATGTTCCGTGCGGTGCGTGCGGTCGTATTATTCCACGGCCACTGTCGGTGTGCAAATGTATGTGTGTGTGGGGAGAGAGGAACACGGTCCGATGAAAAAAGGGGTGCATGCATAACTGATTTCAAGCTGATGTTTCAAGCTGCGACACTACAGTTTCGATACCGATTTTCTATTCGGTAGGGAACACGCTAACGTGTGCCCGAAGCGGAAAAGGAAGTGTGTATTTTGTTGTAATATTACGTAGAGAGGGATTTAGCTAACATTTACTTTACTTGTAAAGAATGCACCAACTCCATCTTCAAGTGTGGCGAGGCGAAGAAGCAAACGAAAAGTAAACAGAGTGCCACCGATGTCTACTACGCAAAACTTTGCCCGCAAGACAAGCCGATGTAGGTTAGAGTTTTGGGCTGCAACAGGTGGTCAATTAGTAACGAAATCACGTTGTCACGAGCAATCCCCGTGCCAGGTTCCGAAAACGGATCGGGATGAGCTATCGGTGTGTGGTTTGAGCGATATCGAAGGGAGCCGACGACGTTCCCCGCCACAGTCTTATAACCGTAATTGTGTGCGCTTTTACAAAGACCGTTTTGGGAGCATATTCCACCGTCATCGCCGTTCCGAGGCGGTGCGGAATGAAAATATGCCCCTTTTTTGCCTTATCTGCACGCGAAGGTAAAGGGCGGATAACGAATGCCGTTGTCGGTTTTTGTATATTTAAATTTTCTTGCACCACACTCACAAACACACACACACACTCACACAAGTATACTAACCAACTGGGAAATCCGTCCACCGCAGCAAAACCCAACCACCTGTTTTGTTATATTTGCTGTAATCTTTGTCGGCTTTTCGCTAGACACAATGGTTTCGAGGTTTCGGAGATTCATTACAAATTTTAATGAGCTCTGGGTTAGATACTATAATATTCAATTAATAAGATACGAGGAATTTGGAAACCCGAGAAGATTTTAATACGGATTGTTCTACGTACCACGTCGGGTTGGAAGCGGATTTTGACAGTGAGTTTCTCAACATTGCTTAACTTATTAAAGTACACATCTGCAGAGCGATGCAGATTTGTGTGTACATAAAATTGTATAAAGTTTCGATTCGCTTCGAAACACGACGCTGGGTGGGTTTGTGTACACAAAAACTCGCCGTGAACCTTGCACACTTACTTATTTATTTTCCTTCTGATGGAAAAATCTCAGCACAGACCAATTGAGACGGTACGCGGCCTTTGGTGCGCGGGACCGTTCCTAAACTGCAGCTAATAAAGTACCATCATTGCTGTTTCATAGAATAATGCAAATTTAATGAATTCCTTGGAAAACCGCACCGCATTCGGCCACCCAAATGTTTCGTACGTCTGCGCCACCGTCGGCGTCGGCCCGCAGGTCGCATTGTGGTACGTTCTTCGCTTCAGGATAACGTTGTGAGAAAGCAAAAGAATGGCCCCGGCTGTGGCCAGAAGCACGCGGTAGAAACCCCCAGCAGAAACAAACATTGTAAAGGAAAGAAAATCCCAACCAACCCACACCCGCAAGGCAGCCGACCAGCCAACCGGAAAACCGCTCCCGTTCGTCTTGAAAATGAGATGAACTTCATTACGCTTACAAAAGCTATACTCACAATATACAATAACAGTTCTCAATAACACAATATACATAACAGATCCGTCCGTAGGATCTCTTGTGTTTTCTTTTGCTTTTTTTTTCTTTCTTTTGAGCATACTGTAAAGCACAGGCGGCTATGTTTGAACAAGAAGAAAGGGCAAGGAAGGAGGCATAAAGAATGCTCCGAACGATGTTCCGAATGCTTCCCAAAATATGGCCCAGAACAGTTGCGTAGTACCGACTGTCGCCCAGTGTGTTGGAGTAAACTTGTTCGGCTTGAATCGATTGCAAACTTGTTGTGACTGATCAAAAAGAGCAAAAGCAGAGGCACACACAGAAGCGTCCCGAAACAGGGGGGGGGGGGGGGGCGAGGGGGGGGGAGTTGCGACGGAGATTTGAAGTAAGTGACGTTATCAAGTCAAAAGTCATGCTGACAAAAGTTTTCCCGTTTGCTTTGCTATGATATACTAGCAGCCTAATCTTAGCTGCTCCGGCTGCTGCTTCTACTGCTGTTGAGTTTCTTTGGCCTAGTTTTGGCTAGGAGTGTTCCTCATATATCGTTTATGCTAATTTAAGGGTTACATAGTTTTAGATAGATAAAGCGAACTGATTGGGGATGCCAGAATATTGAGTCTGTAATTTCTAAGTGGTTGTAGTAACACCAACTTGCAGCGTACCATTCGGTGGACGTACTCTTGTCCACCATAATGGAATGCAGATTACAATACTCACAGGCCAGTTTCTGTACGGAGCTAGTTGTACCTTTTGATCAGTAAAATTTTTAACATTTATGTAATATTTTATTTATGAAAGAGAACGGAAAGCTGATGATGGTGAATTATATTTTAATTGAACCCTTAAACTCACGACGAATGTGGTGCTAATTGATGCTTTTGTTACATTCGAGCTTCAATTCAACTTGGAGAAATGAATACAAAGTTTTCTGCAAATGCCTTACATTTTACTCCAAATGCCGTTTTTCGGCACCAGTATGTATGTTAGTACTAGCTTAGGTGTGTTCTAGATGTTGTTTTTGTTCATATAATTAGTTGTTTTTTCGCAACTGAATTGCTTTGAAGAATGGTTTCCTATGCAGACATAGTAATTTGTATGGTATTCTGAAATTGACTGTATCAGGGGATGATATTTGAAATATGTTCGCTTGTTTCTCTAACATCTCAAATATTTGCAAAACCAATTAGTTCTTTGATCTATAAGGTTTTCGATTTATTAGATAATTTTAAAGATCCTTCATTCAACTTGCTCCATTTTAATGTACTTTAGTAATTTTCATGAACATTTCGTGAGTATTATATATACTTGTTTGGAAAGGTGATTTTATCAAGTTCTGGACAAAAAAATACACTAAGTAGTATTAGTATAACCCAAAAAATACTAAAACTCAAAACACAGAAAATTACAAATTTAGCCTTGGAACGTGTGGAGATAGATTAATTGAACTTCTTAAACTAGTTGAAAATTATCACTATATTGTTTGAACTCGTTCAAAACTACAGGTATTTTTAAACGAATTTTAAAACGGTTATTTGAATCGAAAAACTCAATAAAGATGTGCTGCAGGGAGCGATTTACAGTTTAGCGGAACAATATGTAAAAAAATACAATTTACACAACTTTGCCAAACATTACTATTAGCTATCAAGTTTTCGTTTTATTCACAAAAAGCTTGAGAGCGTCACGGACGTACAAACTTTCTTCTTCTAGATAGGGTTTCTTCGTGTGCTTAACGTAACAGTTATAATAAAGACCGATTCAAATAAGAGTTCCACTAGTTGATTTTACTTATTTTTGATTTTTTTTTCTCAACTAAAAACGACTTCAGTTGAAGTCGTTTTCTAGCAAATGAACAAAAACAAAAATTTCCAATTGATAGATACGTTTCAAATTCTAGAATTAGTTTTGCAAGCTGACTTGACACAAATGAAAATTACAATAAACAATAATTGCTATAAATATTCATCCCGAAATACATTGCAATATTACTAAACTAACCTGTGTCATCTACTGGCTATGTGTATTGTTATATTTGTTGAAACGCTAGCTCGCACTGTTTGATTAAACGTAGTTGTACTGCATCAATTTTTAACGAAAAAAAAACAATAGAAATACTTTCGGACGACATTTCGGTTCACCACCATAGCTTATTAGGTAGCATAGTTACATATAGATGGTATTAAATCACTCGTGGGCAGAATGTTTTAAGTCAGTGTGGGTGTTATACTACACCATGACTCGTTTAAATTCCCAACAATTCATTTGTATTTGTATATACCAGCCTTACAATCCCATCTAAACGTGTAACTTTTATAATTGAAACGAAGGTCATCTTATGGCTTATACCGAAATGTGAAACGAACCACAAACACATTTCTTCGACCAGATAGAATTTGTTGTTGAAAAAATGAACAAATGTGTATTTCTAAAACTAATCTATTCATAAATACCAAATACATGCGAACCAGATGAAAAGTGTTGCCAACTAAAGCTTCACACCTTGCTCTGGTTTGGGCATTCCGACGTGTAAACATGTGCCATCGAAGAGGTTTAATTTGTTGTTATCTTTCGACTATTCCATTTTAGGATCACCGGAGATGGCGTTCGTGTATGCGATGGCGGCGGCTGCGGCGTCCAGTTTCATCGCGAGGGCCTGCCGTGACGGCCAGCTGGCTTCTTGTGGGTGTTCCCGTAGCAGTCGACCCTCGAAACTGAACGAGGACTGGACGTGGGGTGGCTGTGGAGACGATATGGAATATGGCTACAAGTGAGTACACCAGCGAGGTGCACAAATCGTGTCGGGGCGCTGGTTTTGGCAGGCAGCGGGCCTGGTGGCACTGAACCAGGAGTGGTAATTACGTTAGGGAACACACACATACCCGCTATGCAGAATTGTCACGTTTAGTCGTTATTTTGTAACGCCCAAACTGTAGATGGGCCTGCTAAAGATCTGGGATCGAGCAGGGCACCGGGTCCGGTATATGGCTTATGACGCTGCTGCTACTGCTGCTGCTGCTGCTGCCTGTATACCATAATTCAAAAACACACGATGACACTCGACGTCGAGAACAGCCGCCGGAGCATGTTGGCGTATTATCGTTTCGGCGCTCGGGATTTACATACGGGTAGCCATAATGATAGTGTACGAGGGTTTTTTTTTGTTGTTTGTGATGATCCTGTGGAACGTGTTTCTAAACACCGCACAGGGACAATTCGGTATGTTTGGTTCCTTTCGTACGGCCCACGACGAGCCAACAGAGCTGTTGCTAATCGTGGGCGATTAAGGTAATTTTTTGGCAGCTGTTCGATGGCTGTTTGGTTTGGCTTTTTGGTAACTTTTCAAGCACATGCTCGGCCAGTGCTGCATCTGCTCTACTACGCATACTGCGTAGTGGAATTACTTCCCACATCCTAACCGCTGCGACAATGGAACAAAATCCTAACTAAAATGTACTACGATCCATCCTTGTCAACCGCAAATGGTTCATGTATTCGAATGGCGTCACTTGTTCGTTTCAGTTACTATACTACCATGTATTATGGCGATTGTTTCGTTTCAATTGACTGTAAAAGTCGTATTCTTTGTCGTCAACGCTTTGTTTGATTAACGTTGCAGATATGTAGCACATTGGTTTCTCTCGCCGTGGTTTGGCAAATGTTTTGCTTCCGTCACTGTGTGTGGCACCGCCAACTATGTTAGGTCACGTAAATAGATTAGGTACGTAACGCTGCGTTACACTTTTCGGGTATTTTTCATCTCCGCTGATACGTATATTTTTCGTTTTGCTTCAACTTATCGCTTCCAACAAAAGAACGGAATATCGGGAATATAAATTGCACACCATCTGTCAAGACGGTGGGTGCAAGACGTTCTGGCGCTACGTTTAAATCCGCCCGCCTCACCGTGCGCGTTGGCGGTTTGTTTGGTTTTTGATTCGCTTTTACTAAACCGCGGTCTCTCGCATCGGTTTTCCGGCTAGGTTTACCCAAACTTTCATCGACATCCGCGAGAAGGAGAAAAAGCGTGGCACACGTGGCCTGGTATCGATTCCGGCTAAGTATCCGAAAATAATCGAACGCCTGCTGGACGCGCTCAACGACACGACCAAAGCCGGCGTGATGCTGAACGAAACGGACACGATTCTTCGACCGGAGGACCTGGAAAAGCTGCAGGACAAAATAGCGAAGGAGATCGCCAACTCGAATCTTAATCCGAAGGAAATCAGTGACCTACAGGTAAGGGCGTGAGAGAGCAAGGGAGAGAGATAGAGAGAAAAAGTGTGCTAAAAGCTTGCTTATCTATCAACCAAAAAAAAAAACAACGTAAGAGCCATCCCACGACGCTGGTGGGGGTTTAAACTCTTGCGACCGCTCATGACGGGCGGATAGCTCGAACGCCCCCCGTTTATCGGATGTGTGTCGGCGTTGGCGGCGGGTGGGTGGGTGGCCCATGTCGGCCCTAGGTCGCGTTGTTTAAAGATCTCATGCATTCTTCACGGTTTGTTTTCTTCTTTTTCCACCCCATCTTTTGTGATTATGATTAGGAACGGATTAACAAGGAAATCACCAACTCCGAGGTATTCAACCTGAAAAACGTCAACATTTATGATAAATTGAAAAAGATATTCCGAAAACCCGAGAAAACGCTCAACGGTGTACAGTTTAGTGCGTCGGCCAAGGCACGAGCCCTGATGAATTTGCATAATAATGAAGCTGGTCGTAGGGTAAGCAAAACACAAATGGACTTCCCTTTTTTATTATTATTATTAGCCACAGCTGGGCGGCACCCGATGCGGAGGGTGCGCGGCACGTTTTTCGGGCCGTGTTGTTTGACTAGAAAGGCGAGGGGCAAGAAGCACTAAGCCGAAACAATTTATTCCTCGTGTCTCGCCAAACAATGCCGCAGCAGCCATCTCACATACCATCCATAGGTGGTTACAAATTTACAATCCCTGTTACCATTTTCGTGAGCGTGAGCGTGAATGCGACACAGCTTTGCGAGTTGGTTTGTAAGTGCTTGTAAAGTAACGAGATTTTTTCGGTTTTGTTTTCCGTGTTCGCAGGCTGTTATTAAAAAATCGCGCATCATCTGCAAATGCCACGGAGTTTCCGGTTCGTGCAGTTTGATCACCTGTTGGCAGCAGTTGACATCGATAAGAGAAATAGGTAAGCTTCTGCCCGGTTCGTCCCGAATGTCCTTTTCATTTGCCGCAGATCTGTTTTCCAGATCAAATCAGATAAACAACACTCGAGCACGGGGATGCATGAAAAGAATTTGCTGCTAATGAATTTTGTTCCTATTTCCAGGTGACTTCTTGAGAGAAAAGTACGACGAGGCAACACAGGTCAAAGTGAACAAGCGTGGGCGATTGCAAGTGAAAGATCCGCGGTACAAAATTCCTTCCGCTTTGGATCTCATCTATCTGGACGAGAGTCCCGACTGGTGTCGCGTCAACCGACAGCTAATGTGGCAAGGTAAGTGGCCAACACGAAACAGTACTAATAAGCTGAAAGTTGTAACACGTTTCTAAATAACTTTTGAACACATCTTTCTCGGGGACATCTCGTCCTAGCTCATATGCTATAGGACACTATGGAAAGCCTTAAGCAAACATTTTAAGCAGCAATTCTTCGTAGAAAGCCTGTGCCCTGGGAGTGTTTTTATTCTTTAAATCGACATGGCGAATGTCCTGTGGCACTAACACTAATTTGTATTAACAAGCACTTGCTGAGTTGGAACACAACACTGATTGAACTGGGAGTGGATATAAACTTTGAAATGTACTAAATTCATTTAAGTCTCTGGTAGACATAGACATGCGTTTAATAGGTCATAGACATGCGTTTAATATACTAATTTACTTTAGATGACGAATGGTCGTACAAACAAACGGTATTTGGATGCGTCAGGAAGTGTGCAGATGTATTTAGCGAATCATTGTAATAAATGATGATGAAATGAAGCAAAATGCAAGAGACAGACTCAGAGTCACAATCTTTTTTTATTTATTTGATTAGGGAATTAACGGCCTGGCCGTATTGTTTACAACTAAGGCTAATCCGATGGGCATTTTCTTCCGATTAGATATGAGTGTCACAACCTCTAGCTGATAAATTTGCAAGGATTTTGCAAGGTTTTAAAATTTAAAAATAAGTTTGTCAAAAAATAAAAAATAAAATGCATATGTAAGAAAGAACCCGGGAAGTAACGAAAATCTAATCTAGGAAACCAACATACTCTAAATCTCATATTCCTATAGTATGAACATGAGTATAGAATGTACAATGCATTTTAGTAGACACAAAAAATAGATCACGATTTAATGTTTTGCGACATACAATTCATACACATACAGTCTATTTGAATTGTATTAAACTGGTTTTTGAATGCATTGTTTCCATTCTTGAGTAGATCATTCTTCAGTTATTTTTTATAAAAAAGTGATGACTTTTTACCAAGATATTTCCATATATTCGCAATGGGATTGATGTTCGGAGATTGTGGTGGAGTGTAATTTATATTTTAGTCTAGTTATAAAGCCATCACAATCGTACTTTATCGTATGAAACGTATTATGATTTTGATACAACTTAAACTCTTCGTTCAATTTCGTTTCTTACGGCTTTGTTTCAAATTTACCAACAAAATATTCCGATAAAGGTTTTAATGCTTCATACCAACGCATTTAGACAAGATATCAACTTCGATCGGGATTAGTTATCCTTTTTTGAGTTTTCACAATCAAAAACAATCGGATAGGGTTAATGGAATCGAAGCTTCTTATTTTTTCGGACCAATTTTTATTTGGAGGTTTCTCGGTGTACTGGTGCTGTAGTTATTTTTTCCTAACACATCTCGATTCTGGGTCGATCTGTTCTTTATGTCGATTTTCCAGGGTAATGTCAGTCCTTTCTTCAAACCATTTACAACATGCTGACGTACTGGCAATATAAATTTTCATCCTGTGAACAATTTTATTGCGAGATTTTACCTCTCTGTACATAGCGATGATTGAATCGGGATTTAATTGCATTTGAATGATTACCGCACATTTCAACGCGAAGTAAATCAGATCCATAGCCTTTGAGCCAGTCATTACAACATAACAGGTGATATAACGCATTGCTGTGTTAAATCACAGAGGCACGTTGCCTAGTTGGCTAAAATAGACCCAAAAAATATCCTATCCGTAATTCGTCCGTATTATTCGGACAAGACTTTTTTTCCTGGAGTTTCATGATCATATCATATTTTCTGTGTGCTTACTAGAGACTTTTTTATACCACCATTAAAATATCTGTCGTCATTTCTCGCTAGACGAAGTGGGGGTCGAGATGAGATTATGGTACAGGTCCTGTCAGGTGTGAAAGACCGGTGCAGCTACCACTACCCCAACGGGCCACCCATGCTTACCAATATACTTCTTTTTTTATTACTTGTTGCGTTTGCTATCAAGCGATGTGGTGGATAAAGGATTCGTTACATGGAAGCAACTGGATACAGAAATTGCTTTCTATCTACCAACTAATGTGACATGATTTGTGTTTTTATTTTCTCATTCGCAGGAACACACGGACGTGTGTGCAATAAGACGTCGTCGGGATTGGACGGATGCTCCATCCTTTGCTGCGGCCGAGGCTACAACACAAAGAAGATCATTGTGAAAGAACGCTGTAATTGCAAATTTCAGTGGTGCTGTCAGGTGAAATGTGAGATCTGCACGAGGAGCATCGAGGAGTACACGTGTAAATAATATAGCAAACGCAGGAAAATAATGTGAAATACAAAAAAACAAGTACACGGTGCGCGGAGCACATCCTGCAGCGGGACATGACTCGAAGGAATGGATGGGATAATGACGAAGAACAAACTCGTATACTCGTTACTCAGCTATGTAGATCCTTCCAGCAATTCGATGTTTAACTTCCAACTTCGGCAAACGAAAATCACGATTCATGTTTGATAACACACTGTCGAAAAACGATCGAGGCAAAATGTCTCAGACTGACTACACAATGCCAACGATATTTGCTTTCGAAAACATTCCGTAAGGCTTGTCATAAATTCCTGCAATCCTGCACTGCAACCGACAGCTACTTGGATGGTCCAGTCAAGGAGGCCGTTAGCAACGTTTGCTTTCTATAGTTGATGTAGCTCAAGTCGCATGATAGTCAGATGTAAATATCAGTTATTTCAGTACATGTTAAGCATACTTCTAAACGACAAAAAAGCAGTATTATTAGGTGCAGCTTTACTTAATGCATTATTTGATAGCCTACACACTCATATGTCCTGTGGAATTGCGATTGATATTGTGCAGATAGCATTCTATGGCAATAAATAACAAACAACATTAGACATACTGACGGGGTAAGACATTGGATCTTACGTTGAGATTATGCTTATTCTACTTCATGTCTCGTAACGAAAATGTAACAAACCCAATTGTAGATATTGAATTTTGGTAGTAGAAACTGAAGTTCGAGCACGGTTACACTAGCTTTTTAAAAATAAATCAGTTTAAGCAGCTGTAATGTAATTATAACTTTACAGACTTTTGTCGTATCCATTTCCCATGACAAATCTACTGAATCTACTGAAAGAACGGGCAGATCGTAGTGATCGTGCATTATAAATTCTTTCGTCTTTGCATATTTTACTTCAACACCCTCTCTCTCGCTCTCTCGCTCTCTCTTTCTCTCTCTCTCTTTTTCTCTATACCGTATCTTTCTTTCTATCTCTCAATTCACACCATGAACGAACTACTAAACTGTCTATTTAAGTGATATGAGCAGAAGATGCAAGGAAAGCTAAATTTTGATTATTATTTTCCTTCGCAAACACAACACTATTGTTACCATGAGTAAAGAAGCAATAATGAGCACAAATAAATGCAATCGGAAAATACGATGTTAAACGTGAAGTTGGAGTTGTCATTTCATTAATGAGAAAATAAGTCCGCTGGTGCTAGAGAAAAATTGATAGTTCATAATGATCTGTTAAGCCATGGCTTGCTTTTCAGTTTCTTTATTTTACAACATTTTAGTGAAAACATATTTAATAACATTCGTAACAAATGTCCATTTGTTGCTATGTTGTACTGTTGAACATTTAATTGTACACATTCGTAATCATAATCATCTTCCATGTAATCGGTTTACTAGATTTTTTCATATCTTTGGTCCTGTCCTGAGAAACACCGATGAAGCTACCACTACACCATTGGGAAGCTTTGTCATTTATTAATCATTGTTACATAGCAGGTTGAAACTAAAATCGTAGAAGTAAGAAAGAAATAAGATTCGACCAATCCATTATACCCCCTGCAACAAATGGTTATTCAGTTATGGTGGATATGGCTAATATTAGAGTATTCTAATTATTAAAAAAAATATTTTTCTATTATTCAATTCTTCATTTTTCGAATACCTACCTGCCAAAAAATGCAGCAAATTCATCACCTCGACCGCGTCGTATGGCAGGGGCGTCTCCGCTGAAGTGATACTTTATCGTCAATCAACTCACTGAGATGAAAGCAGTCTTTGTTATGAGTTGTCCAGCACATTGTTAATTTCATATAGCGTGAACTGACTTTACAGAATTCCTATGAATCAATGTTGATGCAACTTTAGTCTCCGCTAGATAAGATGCGCTAACAATTCATCTTATAGTCAGGACGTCAGGACGTGTTCAAAGTTGTAGTTTGGTTCCGCTGAGGGAACAGAGTATTGTTGCATCCTGCTTTTCCGATGTCATGGCAACGAAGATTACTTTCTGCGTTTACCAGCCGATTTTCATAACGTGTCTCCCCCCACTCTGACCATCGTTCCTTACCCTCTTACTCACTGCTCTTATTTTTAAATAATAAACTGTATTGTTTAATATACCAAAGCCTACAAATGGAACTGCTCATAGGTGTCAATGCCAACATGCTCCCTTCATGGCATAGCAAATCATTGCTAAATATTTGTATCTTTTTCTTTCATGGAATGACTAACTACGAAATCTATTTGCTCGGATTCCCATAGGTGGATGGATTGATTTACACCACTTCAATAGATTAAGTGCTAAGGGAAGAAGGACCTGACGGCACTGAGAAATACCGCTTCTGGGCCGCTTCTTAAGTGTAATTACTGGAATAATAAAAAAAAAGTTTTAAACAATATTTTTTACTAAAGCTTCAGATGAAACCAAAACAAGAAATTAATACAAGAAAAATAAAACCAGAGGATACAAACAGGGAGAAAAGAGAAAGAGAAAGAGAGAGAGAGGGAAAGAGAGAGCGAGAGAGAGAGAGAGGGGGAGGGGGAATAGAGAGAGAATAGAGATATAGAAACAAAATGTAAACCCGTCATTTATTCCATCTAGGTGAGATTTATTTCAAAAACAAATGACCATTTCTGTCTATTAAACAATAAACACTGTTTGTAGTAACTCTTGTATGTGTAGTACTCATGCTTCTTCGTAATCAACAGATACATTCGTTTTTATGCAGTTGGAACATCAACTATTGGCCTGCTTTGTTTATGTTCGTATATATTTCGCTATATATCTTTTTATACTGCATGCTTATATAAAAAAAACATTTTCACATCCAACACTCAAAGCACATATACACGTACTGCAATGTTTTACATTTTATCCGGTCTCGATTCATAGTGAAAGCACGCTCGACATTTTGTTCGCTCTACTGGACATCTTTTGCCGTTTTAAAAATATGTTAAAACCATTTTTTTCGTTTGCAATTAAAAACCCAACTTGATAAACTGACAACCATTGGGGAAGGCTATTACTTCCTTGTTAACCTTTCTTTTTAAAACGATTAAATCCTAAATAGTACGTCTGTTACTTATGTTTTTCGTTTGAAATTCGCTGACATTTATATTCCGTTTAGCATGAACGGAGCCAATTTCTTAACGCTTTGTAGATAATTCGAGGATCCGCCTTTTCCGTGTGCATCGATATGGTATTGTTTATCGCCTGGTAACATATACCAAATTACACCTCACCGATGACCGCTGGTCGAACATACTCTTTAGGAAAAAATCCAACCTGTTGGTGAAAGATCAATAAGCGGTGCATAAATATCCGACCCTTTAATAGTTAGCAGTATGTTTCAAATCATAATACCTTTTCCAATGTTTTACCACGCCACCAGCCTTTACTGTCTCCTTCTTTTCCGATCACAATTACCTGGCACCCTTGTCGCATCGGAAGCTGATTCAGCTCGCTAGGTGCAAAATCATAAATTGCTACAACGATTTCCTCCTTGAATGGCCATTGCAGAAGTTGGTTTAAACTACAGCAAAATGAAAAGAAACATATAGCGACAGCATTTGATATTGTGAGCAACGGCAACCACCGCAATTCAACTTACCCAGCAAAATTTTCTCCTAAATCGTTCCGTTCGTAAAATGAAACCAGCTCGATGATCGTTTTGAAATATCTCCTTGTCGAAAGGTAGTAAAATACGTTTTGAGGTTCCTTTTTCTGATAAATCTTCATATGTTTAATGATTTTCTTGTCAGTTCTGCAAATATAAGACGGTGAAAAATGCATAAAACATGCGAAACGCCACTTGAATCGCGCCGGTACTTACTTCAGACTAAGCGCATATATTGTTTCACTTTCATGGGAGGCACCTTGCGGACGGACGCGTAGGAGATAGGTTCCAATCTTTTTGTTTTCCAGCCGCTGGGTAGCGGAATCGCGATTCATCGTACCAACGAACCAGTTAAACTCCGACAGCAAGCGATCGCACACGGGCGGCGGTGTTTGCTGCTGTTGCTTGCATCGACCCGTTGACGAAATACAACCTCTATGTACCATTATTTCACACACCTTGCAGCGATAGCCTTGGTGAATTTTTCCTTTCAAAAATTTCGAACAATGCCGACAGATGACAGGCGTGTCGAAGGTGTGAATCGCAAACTTGTGGTCAGTGTTCTTGCATCCTACCGGTTCCAATGTTTCCCTGCAGCGAAAAAGCAAAAAAAATGTATTAAATAAAATAAAAAAGATTACACAACATTGGAAGCTTGCAAATCCGCACACTTACATTGCTGTCTCGAATGCTCTTTTCCACTTTTCTCGTTCCTCTTCCGTTTTCATATAGAGCGTGAAAGCAGTTGCTTGTGTTTTGCGAGCCAACAGGAGAGAATACTTTAGGCGACCGTCTCGCCCCAGGGTACGGCGCGAGTTAAGTATCTCTATCCGATATTCCAGCAAATTGTGAGCTTCTCGGAACGAATATTGTGCTTCCTGTAAGTATGTTGAACAGTAAAGAGAGCAAAAAAAAATCATTCAAAAATGTTACGGGTGTTTCTTCGCACTCTTTGAAGTGAACGCCTTCATATCGTACCCCGATCTTGGTATTGGAATTCTTCACCAGTATCATCACTTTTTCGAAGACAAAAGCATATCGATGTTTCATTTTTTGGTCTTCGTGCGCCTTTATGTTGAGATCACCATCCAGTAGCAATCGTCCGTATTGTTCGAGGTTGTTACCGTTCGGCAGATTCAGATCTGAGATACTTTCCTAAAAGCAAAAAGTAATCATACTCATAGTATTAAAATACCCTGCTTACATGTACATACATTCTCTGGCAGTGGATGTTGCTTACCTTTACTTTTTGTATAACTATTAGATGTTCCGAATCACGCTTTACTTCGTTAGAATACTGTGCAACATCTACCATCGCTTCTTTGGCCCTTTCTAGTCCTCGAAAATCTTCATGTGTCTGAAATTGTACGCGGATATTGCGTGGTGGTAGTTAGCTCAGCTCACACTAACAAGCGGGTAAACACTTACTGGCACCGTTTCTTGTACAAGTTTATCTAGTAATAAATGATACTTTAAAATTCGTTGCATTGGAACGGACAAAATGTCACGTAGCTGCAATCTTCCATCACTATGCTCCTTTTGGCTTTGCTGAAAACGATACGAAAAGGTTGGAAAATATTAGAAAATACTCTAATAGTTCTAGTAAAATTAATTGAACTAATTGTACGACAAAATAAATCGAATACCAATCGAACAAGTACCTTAACGGTAAAAAAATGCTTACCAGAACAGTCTGCTCCACTGTGCTCGACTTTCTGCACACTTCTCGCAATGTTTCGACAGCGTTTGTCATACTAGAACAGTACTCTCCATAGATGAGAAAGGGTTCTCTGAATTCGAGGAACGTTGTGCTTAGCTTTAATTTCGATCCCGGACAGAAAGCCTCGTGCAGTCGATCGAGAAACTTATTGTGAATTTCCACCAGCTCCTTAATGCAGGGAAAAATTGCACGTATTTCTTCCTTCGAGAGGAGTTTCTCCAACGGCTGCATAAAGACGTACTTCAGGGCGTTCAAAGCTTCGAGATAATTTTTCTCCGTATCGAGCAGCTCCTTGATCACGAAGTCTCGCTGTTCCAAATTGTTGGTTGATGAAGCAAGCTGTTTTTCGATGCAAAACAAACAATGCAAACATTTATTAGAAAGTACACAACGAAGAGAAAAAAAACTTGGAAGTTACATGTACCAAAAAAAACCTAAACGGCTTATTATACTATTTTACCTATGTAACGAACCTACCTGGTTTCGTGAATCGTTTTGTATCGAGCATAAATCCTGATAGACTTCCTCTACTTTCATATCATGTTCATCGTGACTGCAGTATTCTACCGGATTTGATGTACTGTAGTAAAACGATGCGCAATGCAACGTAAAACAACATAAGCACATAACAAGCGGAAACGTACATATAAAAGAAAGAAAATAAAACTTGATAAAAAATGCTGTGACACGGTAAATTTAAACTCCAATTTTATACCACAAACTAGCAGGAAAAATGATTTACGCGTAACGTAGAGGATGAAGAGTTTAATCTCTTCCGTTTGCAGGCTACATGATAAATAAATTTCAATAAAACCTTAAGCCAAATAGTGAATAATCTTTAATTTCTGCGTTAAACATAAAAGCATAACTATTTTATCACCGAGAATACAAATCCTTATATGTAATTAGACATTCGAACTGTTTAAGAAACTACCGCGCATTCAACCTAGCAATGTAAATATTCATGTAAAACAAAAAAACGCAAAATGACCAATTAACGCTTGCTTACATCGTGGGTTTGACCGTAGTCAAATATTGTGGGAAGAAAGGGTCTAACTAGTCCAACACATAAAAACATTGAACATTTGTGAGAGCTACTGTATAACAACCATCAATAAAAATGCATGGTAACACTTGACACAACTATAAATCGTCAAAATACCATACACAAAATTCTAAAATATAAAGCACACGACAACGTTGACTATGTTTATAAAGAACGGAAAACCAAATAAACGAAGAAATCTTCTTCTTTGCTAACCTGGGGCAAAGTTGATGAGAATGTTACATAGCAGAGATCTTCATAAATTTTTTCCTCATCACGACCGCAGCAGTCAGGGTAGCCCGACAGTTCGTTGTAAGCATCATAAAAAGAGCTTTCTATTGGTTGCCATGATCCGCAAGAAAACAAAATCAGAAGAATAATTTAGAAAATAATTTACGGAGACCTTCTGAAGCAATGCAAATCCAGTTTTTTACCTTCATGGCATCGAGGAAGTGAGCCGTTTATTAGTACGATCTCTTTGTTATCGCAGCCTAGTTCGGAATCCAACAAACGTTGACTTTGGTATGCATGTAATTGCAATGGTAAGTTAGCAGTTGTAATGGAATATGAGCAACAATTTCATTCCTAATCGCGTCAAGCACCGTGCCTACACCACACCATAATACAATCATTCAAACCAATTAACACTCGTCGTGTTCGCGAGAGTACAATTAGTTTCTAGTTCCTACTAGCATTGGAATAACCACTTCAGATTTAATTGAATTTCACTTACCTTGCATGTAAATCTTTATAGATATCGTCATCTAAGCTGGTCCTCTCTGTCTGCACGGAATGCGGCGTAAAACCACTACGGTCGAAGAACATTTAGAAAATATCCATTAGTTTTAGTATGTTTAAAACTTTTCTCTATGTCTTATTACTTCCGGAACCATTCAAAGCATTAAATTTGTCTTCTTATTGGAGTAATTGTTATATCTCAATTCCAAACAGAGAACTTCAAGCACCATTTACTTACGGTATGTGCGTTGATTGCACCTTCCTGCAAGTCGACAGTTTCGAGAGAGTTAACAACACACGATGGAAATTGGTCAAATCATACAGCATCGTAGGTTCGAACAGATCCGCTTCCTTCATTCCGAAATTGTTTTTACAGGCTTCCAGAAACAGTTTTATGTTTTGTATGCAAAGAAACTGTGAACAAAGATGAACAACTATGAGCGAAACCGAAGTACGGCATATCCGAGCAATACATACGTGTGCCATCTGGGGTTTCCGATTGAAATCTTTCTTATCAAATGACGACGGATCGAACAGATTGGCCAAATTGCACAGTAGCACCCCATCGCGTAGAATGGTTGCGAGAACTTTGATATCCGAGTCCGGATGGTTGGCTCGGTGGTCGTTCGGAATGATTTTGCAGCGCGTTAGCCAGGCCGCGCAATCACGCCACAACTCATCGGCCATGGTGTTGGAAGTGGCCATCGCTGGAGGAAAATACTGCAATTTTTTTCACCCACGCCCAGATACGCTGCGATATCCAGGCTGAGCTCCTTCCGAGAGAAAGAAGGTCCCGGTACGCTTACAGTGCAGAAGAAGATCGTGTTTGAAAATGGAAATAGAATAAACACAATGCACTACTTTAGATGGAAATTAATTAAATCCATAATGTTATGGAGCAGCAATTTTCGTTCACATTCCTATTTGTTTTTTCCTGTTCTTTTACTTCTTCTTCTTCTTTGTACGTGAACGTTTGTTGTTTTACCATGTATTTTTCACTGGTCATCTTAGATGACAACTCTTGTCAATATGATGAACAATTTCCTGTGAAATAAAGCTTTTAAAAATATCAATTCAACAAGAAGATAAACGATCTATTTCCTACAAGCATAGTAAACTATGAAAATTACGCCGACAGTCTTAGCGGTGGTGGCTGGTTTACGCTTGCAAAACCACTGTGCAATTCAGGAACCGCTGAACAGAATGTAACGCCTAGTAACACATGATAACACATAATGACAATTTTGATTCAAGCTGAATCGTGGATGTGAAATAGATTATACGTGTTTGGTAGAACTATAGAAATACTCTAATTATATTCTGGATGAAGAACAACAACGTTAATTTTTGGAATCGCCACTGTAGGCAAAGGAGGATTAGCCGGTCTCAATTCAGGCTAATTTCTTTTATGATATAGTTGTACAACATAATTCTAAGAAGCCGCATCTTCTCCTCTGACAGTCTCGTCCACGTTTGGATAAGCTTCGGAGAATTTGCTAAAAACTTCAATTGCCAATTGTTCTAATGCCAATGCTCATTCCAATTCGACCAAAAATGGTTTACAATCAATTCCATTGTCTATTCCATTACATTAGGATTTTTCCTGTCTAACGATAGCTGAATTAGGCTAATATCTAACAATTATCTTAATGTTCTTGTGCATCCCTCTTCAAAAATGTATCCAAAATTCGTACTTCAGCTCCAAATTATTTTCTAAAATGTATCCCAACGTTAGGTTTACAGAACATGTTGTACAGAACATGTGTGTTGTCTAATATGTTTGTGTCAAGAGCGATAAATTGTGTCAAGAGCGATAGTAGCTCCACGATTTATTTGATATTGTATTTGAAAGTCCTTTTTCCTGATCGACAAAGTCATGTTATATATTATACCAGGAGTCAAGGATAGCGAATATGAAAAATGAGAAGTCATCGTAAGGCCGGTTTTACTAATCTGTCGCGTCATTGGACTGCTCTTACGATTCGCTACCGATTAATCATTGTAAACTACAGATGGAAATAAACAAAACATTTTTTTGTCAATGCAAATCTGTAGCTGAATTAAACAAAACATCATCATTGCTCTCCTAAAGCTTGTCATGCCAGCTATTTGTGCTTACACCCTTGTACATGAAATTGCGAATATTCGTATCCCCCGCGGAAATTTTATTAACCGTTAATAATGTAACCAACATGTAAGTCATGTTTCGAATTACCTTGCTGTTACTAATGCGCATTTTTATACACAATAAACTATATTTCTATGCAACACTGATTTCAATGTAATCCTTTTTTATGTATTTCAACCATTGCTGAAGTAACCAACCTTTCTTATTTGGTACTCTTTGCGTCTCTGCGACAGGCTGGGCGGCAGTTTGCTCAAATTTGATATCAGATTTTGACAATTGGGACAACTGTGACAGGTGATGTTTGTTGTTGGCTGCTTTTGTTATTGTTGGTATTCTTCTTCATCTTCGTGTTATTTTTCTTCTTCAAAAACAAAAACACGTTCAAGGGGAGAGGTCACGTCGCCGTGCTGCCGGATTTTATTGAAAATTGCCCAAAACGTGCGTATATTGTGCTTTGTATGAACGAAATATTATACATTTCCGGATCAGAACTAGTCCACTAACGTAGGGTATAACGATTAAACAGCAAGTCGAAAAGAGACGTACGTAGCAGCATCAAAGCGGTCTCTTGCCGCACGTATCGGGTCTCATAGCGCTGCTATCACCAGTGTTCCTCGGATTTCGATTTTAATTTCGGTGCCAAACGGAGTGTTATTTATTGTGCAAAATTTAGAGTATTGCAGACTGTGAAAGCATCGTCAAACAACAAAGTGAGTTTACTTGCATTATATTGGTTTTGTGCGGAACAAAGAACGACGTCGTACTAGTAGGTGATATGCAAATATGATACGTATAGCGAAGAGAAGAAATGAAATATTGATCGTATCAAAATAGCAATAATATTAACTGACCTCGCCACTTACCGAGTTGTGGTCACATCCACTTGATATGTGTGTTGCTATGTGCCAGATCGTCGTTACGTAACGAGGCTGGATACGGTGTCCTATTAGGGACAAAATTTTCATGCAGGCCAGGCATCCCCGGGCAAATCCCCGGGATTCGGGACACATGATTGCTAATATAGAGTAGGTGGCAATATGTTCCACAGCCCGTTGACTGGTAACACTATAAGGTGCTGTATTTATTGTATCAATCAACACACTATTACGGCGGCTGGTGCGCTTGTTTATTTGTCCAATTATTATCAAACGATGATATTTAGTGCGTGATTGTTAATCGATTTACTTCCAACTTTTACCGGGTGGATTAAGTTCAAATATTTTGTGGCGTGTGCAAGGGAAGACGGACGTGCAGCGACGAGATCGTGTGAGAGATCATTATAATAGAAGTTTTTCCTGTTTCCAGGTTCCTTTCGCAATGGCCAGCAACAGCAACACTTCGACTTCACCGGCCGCCAGTGGTGCAAAGCAATTTGCGTAAGTCTTTAACATTATCTATCAAGAGGCTTGTGGGGTAGCATAGCAGCAGGGAGGGAGCTAGCTCAATCCGCCTATAATTCAATCAACAACACTTACTACTTCACCATTATCAGTATCGCATGGTATGTCATAGCAGGGTGAATGATATTTACCAGATGCTATTGTAGTCAATCATCGATAGTAGCATCGTCGTTTCTGATAGGCCCTTGAAAATCGTCTCTGAACTAAGCCTATGACATAAACGTAGAATAGAAGTCATCGTATGATACGATGATCATGAAGGCAACGAGATTTTGAATTGAATCGGAAAGCCTTGACGACAATTCGTTTCCTATCGTTGCATTTTGATAACCCGTTTGTCATGTAGCGAACATGATAAATGCCCTGCTATGATGAAATCGTGCATATGCGCCAAAATATGCCGCAAGTGCGTTTCGATTTTCGCATATTCAACACTTTGATATGCGTGTTGTGCTACATTTTGTTGCTTTCTGTTTTTATCCTACCAGAGCATTTCACGTTCGATAACGGTCTGGCAAAACCAGTGAATTATCGTATGAGAAAATTGCTAGGGTATACAATTCAGAACTATTTTTGTACATTAGTTGCTCGTTAGTACGAGGGAAATTAAAGGATTACAAAAGTACAAGTTTCATATTCAAATCACTCACAACGTAATGTGATTGAATGAGCTAAGGAAGTTAGCGAACATTTTTTAAATTATTATTTAACATACATTCAAAAAAAAGAAATTTCTCTAAATGTTCTAGTGTAAAGAATTATTTGCGTGAAAATGTGTTTGAAACCATTTTATATTCAACGCGTTTCCTTAATTTGAAAAGCGTCTTTTTTTTTTCTTCTCTGGCGCGACCGTTACTTTGCGACAACATACCGTCGTTTTATCAGAATAATTTTATCATCAGAGCTGGTTAATCGCTCCTCGCTAGAGACAGACGAGGAGCCAGATGGGATTGTTGTATTCTCCCTGTCACGTGTAAGATTTTTGTTTTATGATGTTTTATGTTTGTTAATTATTTATATTTTATTTTGGTTAGAAAATTGCAAACTCTGATGTGTGAAACAAACAAGTTTACCGTACGCCTTTCGAAATTTATATGTTTCATTTTATTCAACTCAAATAATATTTCTCACTCTAAAAAATTCTCTAGAATAATAATTCATCTAACCAGAATGTTTCATTTTTTTTCTTTTAAAGAACGAACGGTGTGGTCATATTGCTTTATATAATTTTTTTCAATAAAATTTGTTTTCTAAAAAAAACCAAAACTAAAATATTAGGCTACAAAAAGTGTCAAAATTAAAAAGAAGTGAAAATTAAATACTTTTTTCCTAAATCAACCCTGCAATAGAACACAAAGACACATAAAAACAAAACAAAAAACACTTCCTTCTGTACTGTTCTTTGTTTTTAATCGATCCTTTGCAAGTGTCAACATTTCTGTAATGTGTCAACATTTCTGTAACATTTCTGTAATTTTAACGAATGTAATGTAATTCAGGCCACTAGCCGCCAAAGGCATGCGAATGTGTCAGTTTTAGTTCAATCCACATCCACATAATTCATTGAGGGTGATAACGCATCCTGCTTAATGTATTGATAATGATGGGATTGTTCTAATTCTAATCTAATTGGAGCATAATTGTTCCCTATCAACAGCGCCATATGCTTCACAATAGAGCGTGGGGAAGCTGGTTGAGTGATTTTGCTGTTGAGACCATTCGCTCTGCCGTCAAAGTTCGGCGAAAAAAATAATATTCTCAAAGAGAACGAGGAGAAAATTATTAGAGTGTGCTACAACGCAAGGTTTTATGGTAGATTGAAAACTCCTAATCTTGTAGTGTTTATTTGAATATTTGTAAAAATACTGTATGGATCAGTAACTAAAAATACTTTTGAGTTGATTGATTGATTTTTTAAATTCCGATAGCGCGCGTAACCAGGGGTCAGTCATAGAGAAACGCGTTCGATGCATGGGAAAAAAGGAGGACGAACGCGTAAAACGCGGAGTTCGGTGTAGATGGGAACAGTCGCCAAAAGTATTGGAGTGTCTATGTCGGAGAAAAGGATGTAATTGATGAAAAATTTACGGGCAAGACCATGATGATCCTTCAGGTTAACCAGACGCAACATGTGGAATCGTAAAGGATAAGAAGGCAAGGCTATGCCGGGGTTGATTAGGAAGCGCCTGATGGCGAAACTTCCGCTGCACGCTCTCCAACGCATTTATAGCTGTGACGCCTGAAGGAAACCAGTTGACGCTGGCATAGTCCAAAATAGGACGCACCCATGAACGATACAGCGCCACAAGGCTCAATGGGTCTCGCACATCGGACGCCATGCTTACAAGCAGGCGTAGCATTTTATTGATCCGCTCTAGGACGGAATTGAGAAATTTGCTCAAATAACAATTTTCCATCGAGCCACACCCCAAGGTCTTTGATTAAAAAACTCGCAGGAGTGAAGGTAAATTCTGAACATTTTGAAACGCAAAGTATTGACCCGTCGGAAGTGCACTCATCTGCAAAAGCATTGAAGGGAGTGGGAATCGTGAGACGAGGATACAGGAAGGTAGAACATGTTGTTATTGTTTATTATGATTACGTTGTATAACATTAATTAGTATTAAATGTATTACTGCATCTTAAAGATAGTGATTCAATCGATTAACCCATCCGATTGACCCAGTAAGGTGCAAAAGAAATTTAGCTAACAAAAGAAAGCAACCTTTCTAACCATTAACATCCATTTCAGGTTGCTGCCCAAAATCATTAACGGCGGTATTGCCGGTATCATCGGTGTATCGTGCGTGTTCCCGTTAGATCTGGTGAAGACTCGTCTACAAAATCAACAAGTGGGTCCAAATGGGGAGAAGATGTACAAATCTATGTAAGTAAATGAAGCTTAGCGCATTGTTGCAATAATTTATTGCGCCTCGTACATAAGTAGATTAGATAGGAAAGTTATTCGTTCATTCATTTGTTTATTTACCAAACTTTCTAAAAAAGAAAATTAAACGCACATTTGAAGGTTGTTATCCTAACTATATCCTATTGAAAAGTATGCAATTGAACGTCATCAACATGAACTTTGCGATTTTTATGGTAATCATGAATAGAGAATGATAAGACTATGGTGGAATGCAACGTTCTATCCATTCCGTTCTATCATTTTTTTTTTTGAAAATTAAAGTAACTGTTACAGTACTGAGTGTTCTTTAGCTGTTGTACTTTTTTTTTATCCGATTACTTATACCAAACCGAGGAATGCAAAATGAACTCCCGATAATGTCTAGATTTTCAGATAATTTTTACAAAATAATTTTCGTTCATGACAATTAAAATATACATATGCACCGAATTGCAACACACGTTAATTTTGCAAAAAAATAATAAGCAATATAACACGATAGGAACAGTACAAATTAATTGAAAATTAAATTATCCACTTTACAGAGGTTAATCATTAACCCTAGTACGGAAGCAGTATGGATTACCTAGTATGGAGTGCTAAATGTATACAATAAGTCTAATTTAAACCGTTTCTCCTGTTCTAGGCTTGACTGTTTTAAGAAAACTTATCGCGCCGAAGGATATTTTGGCATGTATCGCGGCTCTGCGGTGAACATTTTGCTGATCACGCCCGAGAAAGCCATCAAATTAGCAGCGAATGACTTCTTCCGACATCATCTAACCACTTCCAATGGGTAAGTGAAACGGTGCTGTGGTCGTGTAATACTAGGTAGTGTAATTGCAAGTACATTTTCACTATCCTCAGCACTTTGCCGATCACTCGCCAGATGGCGGCAGGTGGGTTAGCTGGACTGTGTCAAATCGTTATCACAACCCCGATGGAGCTGCTGAAGATTCAGATGCAAGATGCTGGTCGTGTTGCAGCGCAGGTATGTAAGAATTCTACACTACACTAGCGATATCGAAGAGCTTAGTTTACATACCTACCTTTAATTTTAATCGCAACAGGCCAAGGAGGTAGGAAAATCAATGCCTAAGGTATCAGCCACTTCCATAGCAATGGAACTCATCCGCACGAAAGGCATTACCGGATTGTACAAAGGAACCGGTGCTACTATGCTGCGTGATGTTTCGTTCTCGATCGTATACTTCCCACTGTTTGCCACACTGAACGCACTGGGTCCCCGGCGAGACGACGGCAGCAACGAGGCTGTATTTTGGTATATTTGTGAAGCATAGAGTAACCGATGCGGGTGCCGATGGTGGTGGTATATGAACGTTTTGTTTTTGTTTTTTTGGCTTTGTTTCGCAGGTGTTCATTCTTGAGTGGCTGTGCCGCCGGTTCGATGGCTGCTCTGGCTGTGAATCCGTTCGATGTAGTGAAGACGCGCCTTCAGGCACTGAAGAAAGTTGAAGGTGAAATGCAGTTTAACGGCGTCGCCGATTGCATTGGGTAGGTTGTGAATCGGTTGTCAGATCGGTACGATTGCCACGGGCGGTGAATAACATGTTCATCATTTCAATTCCAGCAAAACTCTCAAGCACGAAGGAGTGACTGCTTTCTTCAAAGGTGGATTGTGTCGTATGATTGTCATTGCGCCACTGTTTGGTATCGCGCAAATGGTGTACTTCTTAGGCGTTGCTGAAGCTATTCTTGGCATGAAAACGGGTAATAAGTAAAGCTGTGTATCTAACGTGTCGTGTGTTTATGTGTGCAACAATTGTGATGTTGTAACGTGTTGACCAACCAGTGCGCCGTGGGTTGGCTGGCAATGTTTTTCGAGAACAACAAAACATACAATTACAAAATCACACAAAGCACATACAATCTTAAAAACAATATTCTTATCAAACATAGCACGGTTACAGCTATATCGTTCTGCTCCACGGACAAAAAGCGGGTCTTAGATTCGGCATATACATGTTTTCGTTTGTTTTTTTTTGTATCTAAAGTGCACAATACTATAATTTTGTCTGTTTTTTTGTAATTACCTGCTTGATTTAATCAAAACAGTGGTTTGATTTTTGTTACGTGTTTTTTGTTCTTGTTGTTATTGTGCCGTGAAAGTATTGACAATTTTTTGTTTTGCCCCCAAAGTGGGCGTGTACAATTGGCGTCTTGTTGTGTTTGTTACTTTTAATGATGCCAGAAAAAACGCAAGGCCTTCAGCCTTTTGGCTGAAGAGTTGAAACCGGCATAGCACGCGAATGAAACAACCTGTAGCCAGCTGCAAAAAATTAGAAAGGACCGTTAACACCGTCTTGTAGAGCTTATAGATGTGTTCAATACAACAAAACAAAACACTGAATGGTGAAAACCGAAGGAAATAACAAACTAGGACATTTATTGAATGTATGTTAGAGAGAAGGAATCAATATGTGGGTTTTTTTGTCTAATTACCAGAACTTTCAGTTTAGCTAGCAAATATTTGCTGCTTATGTAAATATCTTTACTTTCCAGTGTTTAAGGATCGGTTGTTTTAGTTAAAGATCTGAAAAATAACTTCAATAGAGCACACAAAGCGTCCGATGAACTGGTGCAGTACACTTACTAACTGTAAATAAATGCAGTATGACTCATGAACGTTTCAGGATTACGTTGACATCGTTAAGAATATGTGTAGCGGTCAAGTTGAATCAAGCTATGTATTTGATACGGCTGACCATCAGTTAAAGAGTGCGCTGTTGCATGTATGTTGTGGTACTAATCAATATCTCGCAGAGGACGTTGGCACTACGTTTGCGTCTATGTCGGCGGTGTTTTTAATCATTGATGAAGCTTTTCGGTCCAGTATTTACTCAGCTGTCAATTAGCAAAACAAAATAACCATTACTCAACGAACACATGGAAATCTTATACCCACATATCGTTTCCTAGCAGAACAGAAATACTACGGAAGAGAAAAGCGTAATGCTTTTAAAAATAACTGATGACAATAACAAAAAAATGTCGCAAATTGTGTGTTAATGTGATGTATTTTGATGGTGTGAAGAATGGAGAGTTAAAAACGTATGGTATGTAGCATAATGCATGATAATAACACATAAATGTGAATAATGTGTAACAATTATTACGACACGAATAACAATACTCTGTCAAAGATGACCGTCTCGTCTCTTGCAACCGAAACTTTCATTTTTATTCATTTTGTATTTCTGTTGCGTTATCTTGGAGCAGCATCGTACTCCATAGAAGAATCGCGGCATGTGCATCATGTTGTAGACTAAATCACCATAATATTCCTTTTTGCACAAATCTTTTGTGAAATGTTTATTTATATTATATTAGTTACAGCAATTGGGATTTAGCAGTGTAATAATCTTAAATCGCTCCTTTGAATGTGACGTTCCGAATTTAAAATGTTTGGAACATAAAAATATTTGAAATTCGAACAACCGTCATTGTTTAGGATAATTTATTTCAACACCCTTAATGATGCACGATGGTACAAGCAGGTGGTAACTGTACATATTTTGGGTAAAAATTATGCGCTAATGTTCAACAACATTGATGGTCAACTTCGTATAGATAAAACTGAGTTTATATAAAACATTTATGGTTTCAATACGGCAAAACAGCCCGGGAATTTAACCTTGTAAATGATTCGTGCTATGAATAGTAAGTTGATCTGATTACTGTACGTTGGAAGCTCCGACGGGATGTACAGGTCAGTGAATGACATCAAACGACGATTATTGCCGTTCAGACTCTTTCTAACCAAAACAAACGGTTATATGATGGCACGTGACCGTAGACAGTTTCGGGATTCGTTGCAGCAGGCGAGACTGTATTCACGAAGCTAAGGAGAATGTTCGAGTATTTATTCGAGCAGTCTCGGTTGTCCTCGAACATTTCGTGGATTGCATGAAATATGAAGCAACCAGAGTTGTTTTCAAGTTTTAACTACATAGCTGTTTACGCAAATTTGAAAGAGAGTTTTACTATGCCATAAAAACCTCAACATGCTCAATAATGTTGCTTCATTTCAAACGTGTTTAAAAGGGGCAATGGTGGTGCTACGTATTTATCTACTGTAGTTTACAAAAAAACTCATCCTAACATCGGGCATCATACACCATCAAGAGATGGAGTAAGAAAGATTTAAAACTTAACATTTAAACTTATGAATTAAAATAATGTAAACATGTTGAAATCGATTTTATTTTTGAAACACTTTCTATGTTTTCTCGATGACATTGATGAAGGGAAATTAACGATGGAATACCGATTATTTTTATCGTTTTAATGCACGTCTACTACATTGTTGTAATGGTCATTACCTACCGTGCAAAATGGGTTATTAAATTTTTCTACATACATAGCTGATTAGCTGATGATTCAAACATAGCTGATTAGTCACTCCATCGTAGGGGCAGTTGCTAATTACACTATATCACCAATTAAGCATTTACTTAAATAGTTGGTTGGTTAAATAGTACTGTGAAATACGCTACGAATGCTAGCCGACAATGTCTTTAAACGTTTTCATCATTTTGAAAGTGATTTGAAAAGGTGATTACGATCGATTATTCCATATTGAAATGACATCATGCTTTGTTCAAAGTTGGCATTGTTTCTCATGAATTATTATTCTTGGAGCGACATTCTTGATCATATCTGGCCGTTTGTTTAGCATGGATCGATTGTTACTGTTGTTTAGCCCCGATATCACTTAATCTCCAGTTCTATAGCGACTATTTTGAGCGCAATTTATTTATTAGTGATGCTTATTGGTAGGGGCATGTAAAGTTATAAAGTTCAACGGTGTAGAACCATTCGTAGAACTTTTTATATGATTTTGGGCTTTGTAATTCAAATTGTATTTGAAATAAGATTAACGTTAAAAGCGTCTTAAGAGCTTAAAAATTCAATATAAATGAACGGAAAAGAATTCCAAAATAAATTCTTTAGCTGAACCAAATAGCTACTTAAGCAAGGTTACTGTATTGAAGCCGAAAAACCAATAAAGAATGTTGCAAAACGAAGTTTAGTTTACGCCTGTTATGAATTTAGACGAAATAGGAAATTGCAGGACATCAAACAAGGTAGATCAATATGTCTTATCAGAAGCATACTTTTTTTTAAAAAAAAAGAGCTCTAAAAATCCGGCTGAGAAGCCTTGAAATCTTTAAAAACCGATCCCAGTTGTTTGGTTTGGGTCTTTAAACAGAAGCTGAGCGCATCAGCTCGAGATCAGTTCGAGAAAAATGTTAGTGAAGAAAGCAAAACTCCAACGTTAGTTTAGTGTTTCATGGACGTTTAATGTTTGTTTGAAATTTCCAACTTGTGATGGTGAGTAACAGAATATTAAATATAGCTTTGAAAAAGAAAACAATTTCTATAAAATATACACCTAGAAGTTGATTAAACTACATTGCTGTGTAATGAACGATGAGACTTATGAGAATTTCAAAAAGATCTCAAGCAATCTGTATGGCATTGCTAAAGATGAGTTTAATGTCCGAGATCTTTCGGGCAAAGTGTTTTTGCAAAACAGGTGTATGTAGCAAAGTGTGTCCCAAAGAGGATCATTCCGCAACTCAAGACTCACTACTGTGCGATGATGTTCTTGCCAGTTTTGGCTTGACGGCACCGCACGAAGGACGTGTTTGAGCGGTGTTAGCCGAATTATTGTCAATTTCGTGCCACAAGATCTGAACCCTGCAAATACTACGAAACTGTGCTAAAAAAAATTGGATGCAATTATTATCAAACACCTTCTAAAATAGCCTAAAAGACATGTAAAGGACTTTATGTAAAGGACTAAGGCCAAGGTTCGCAAATTTGAATACAGTGTCCTTGCAGCATAAAAATGGTGCTAAAACTAACGTTTACTTTTCTCACGACTTTATTATCTTTCTACAGTGCGTAACACAACTATACGACCACCCGTTATATGTGAATAAAACGAAAAGTTGAAGAGATAGCTAAAAACAATGTTCAGCAAAGATAAAGCTTGTAATAAAATACATATTTTTATATTTTTTGTCAATTTTTAAAACTACCGTTACTATTTTTTTCACAATGGTGAAAAACGCTCC
>KI915053.1:2413139-2495768 GCA_000473445.2 Anopheles farauti
AACCCATATCGTATAGTTGTGTTACAGGGAGCGTTTTTCACCATTGTGAAAAAAATAGTAACGGTAGTTTTAAAAATTGACAAAAAATATAAAAATATGTATTTTATTACAAGCTTTATCTTTGCTGAACATTGTTTTTAGCTATCTCTTCAACTTTTCGTTTTATTCACATATAACGGGTGGTCGTATAGTTGTGTTACGCACTGTATTACAAAAATATCCTATAAAAATCGGTTATACTATAATGATGGTTAAAGATTTAATTGACCTGGCATTGAACCGTTATACTCAAACGCTGTTCAAATATAACGTAAATAAATATCTCAGTATTCTCAGAATCAGTATATCCCTTAATCTGATTCAACCTTCTTCGCTGTGTTTGAGAGAAAGGTGCTGAGAAGAACTGTAGGCTCCGTTTGTGCGAAAGGACAATCGAGAAAATTAGAATGAAAAATTGTACGGTCCTGTATGTTGACCTTATTTTTGCGCAGCAACAGGTTCCGGTAAACAGATCATGTTAGTAGGAATAGTCTCAGTAATGCCGTTTAAGGCGTTAACATGGAGAAGAGGTGTCGTGGGGCAAGCCTGAAGAATCAGGATGAACGAGACGTTGTTGCAGCTAGCCACGAACGCTAAACGGGTCTACTTGGTGAAAATGAAGTAAGTAAAATTTTACTTGAATTGAAAGCTTCAGCATTCAACTTCACAAATATGCTAATCGTACATTGCACAGCGTCAGCGTCTAAAATGTCTGAGTTGGTGAAACTATTCAAAAATTCTGCCGCCTGACCCTGTCTGTTACTCCTATGTTTCCCATATAGCAAAATAAAACAAAAACCTTCCCGTTTCCATAGTATCATAGCATGACGTGCTAGATGGTCAACGAACTTAAGTAATCGCATATGACGGGCTCGTAACACTTGCAGTAACCCCGGGCAAGGTGAGAGAAAATCGTTATTTGCAATTCCAACCATTCTTTTACTTGCAATTAATAATAAAGTACAGTTAGGAGTGTGCTATCGCATGGTGCTAGAATGGGTTTACCCTCCATTTTTTCTTCATCTTGCACACAACGGGTGTAGTTCACAGTCAAGTAGAATCAATTAGCTCGTTCGGTTTAAGTGAATTAGCCACCGTCAAGAGGAATCACCCGTTGTTACCCGTTGGTGTTTGCGTTCTTACGCGAACGAACGTTAACCTTTCATCTGGCGTGATGGCATGTGGCGTGTTGCTGATGGCGTGTTGGAAAATATGTAAATCAGTGCGCATACTTTCTATTCTCGATGCCTAAGGACCGTAAGGACAGAGGCGAAAGAACGGATGCTGGGAGAGACAATGAACAATCGATGTTGAGTGCACTTGTGCTAGCTTTTCAAAATTTAAAGCTCAACATTTTTATCAGCAATCGATTATTTTTGCAACGATTTTATCGATTCTTACTTTCACTACAACACGCATAGTAATATACCGAGGTCGATCCTAAAAAAACCTAATTTCAATAAAAGCATATCCCGAAACTTTCAACGTATAGTCTCGAGCGCAAGTCTGTTTTTCGGGCAGAATCGAACGCATCACGGATGATAATGTGAACAGTTATAACACACTTATGCAATGTAGAAAGCGTTAGCTAATCGTTTAAACCACTTTTGATATGCCGTTAATTGCGCACAAACTAGCTCCCGTCCGTACGGTGTACCACTCATTCTTTTTCAACTGTACAATGTTTAGTGTCCAGTGAGAGTCTTCAGACCGGGGCCGGGCGCGAGCTCGTTCGTGCCGCCGTTATTATGATCGTTTGCCCGTAACGCTCCCGCTGGTCGCGCCCATAATCCCGGCGAGTTTCCAGCAAGGTGCAACAAGAGATGTCAATTATGGTATAGACGAGGAGCGCAAGGGTTTTATCGGTTTTAAGTAGCTTTTTTCGCTTGCTTCTTGGCATTGGTTTCTTATGGTCGGTCCGCTCGCTTCGTGATGTAGCTAAAGCAGCAATCACAACTATCATCCTTTATTTTTGCACACATTTCGACACATGGCGCATGTTTTAACGGAGCAAATCCTAAATATCGCTCATTCACGTGCATATTCCGTCGTGCTCCAGTTCCGGTGGAGCGTGCATGATTCCTGCTTTGATGCTAGCATATTTCGGATGACCTAGAAATTAGAACTATCACTTATCATACAGATCAGATGTGAGAGCCATGCAATCACACCCCCCTCCCTTCGCCATGGGGTTACTAGTATCAACAGTACTACCGGTTTGGGCAACCGCAAAAGATTGGCTGGAAAAGTTCAGCAAAAACTTTTCGCTTCATGGGATTTCCTGGCCGGGTAGGTGAATAATTCAGCCGGGTAGGTTTACTTGCTGGATTAGCCAAACGGAATTGAGCCCATGAGCGGCTTTACTTCTTTTTTTGTTCATGCTGCTGCCCCCTTCTTTCGCACTTTGGACCATCTTCATCGTTACCTCCTTCTCTCTCCCGCTCTCTCGCTCGGAAGCTCCGAATGCGTGTGTTGGTATATGTGTGCCACCTCGTATGCGTGTGTGCGTGCATGTGTTTATATTTTCTTTTCCATGTTTCTTCGCACACACATTTTTTTCTCCTGCTCGCTCTCGCTTTCTCTCCCCATTTTATGCGCATTCTTCGATCCGTTTGAGTCGGCTGTTGGTATTAACGCTGATGATGATGCTGCCTGCCGACCGACGTTTGGAGAGGTCGAACGCCTTGGTAACTGTAAAAACGTGAAGAAAGAGGAAAGAAGAAAGCCAGCCGAAGAAGTGGGTCATGTTATAAAAAGGCAAGTTCAAGGCAATGCATCTTTTAGACGTACACTGAAGTTCGCGCAGAAACCAACCAACCAGCCAAGTCGGTAGTTGCATTGGCGGTTGCACTGTGCTTTCGTACCGAGTCGTAGAAAGATCGTTGTGTAGTATCCAGTTGGGTTAGTGTTGTTTTTTATTCACCGTTCCTTACCACAAACAAAAGGTTTGTTCTTATTGACGTGCGGAGTGTGTGCATTTCATGCTTTTATTGTTAGTGGTAATGTGGCACTGTCTTTAATGCATGTGTGTCCAGCCAATCACGCTGTGTACGTATCGCGAGGAGAAAGTTTTTCGAAAGCATTTTGCGATCTCCCAGTGCCGCAGGACAGCAGTAGTAAATTGGACTATGAACAGCAAAACCAACAACAACAAAAACAAAAAAACTGTGATTTTGCTGCAACTCTGAGCGTTTAATGTGGTGCATATTTTATTTTGAATAAATTCTCAGCTAGCTTAAGATATTCACCCAGTAAAACGGGAACTGTACGGGTGATCTAATTGTTTGGTTAGTAGTTGTCACTATTTAACTGCCACACATCTGTACATTCCTACTGTGCGCGATTGATCCTAGTGTGCTGTGCGCGTGTTATTCTACCGCTTTCTCTGATACATTTGACATTACCGCTAAAGGGTGACGAAATGTAAAACTGTGCTTCGATTAACGTTACAGTGAGTTCAAATCAACTGCAGCTGTATACAATCGAACGGAGCTCGCTTTCCGTTAGGGGTACCACGAAATAGGAGTAGAAAACGATAATAATAATTTAAAAACAAACATTGCAAATCGTACATGAATTTTAGACCTCTCCGATAGCAGTCTGCGGCAGTGGCAAAATGGGAAAGCTGTATACAGTTATCTTTTATTTAGGTTATGAAACGGGGCTTTTCCACCATGCGGCGCTCTGCTGCTGCCTAGTACATTGCGTCGGTGTAGTACTCGTAAGAGAAGAAAAATGCAAAACTTAGTCAACTTATCAACGAACATGTTGTTGCCGCACGTTTGAAATATCCTTTTACGGCCTGCTATGATTGCTCCGAAAAAGGGGCATCAGAACTACTTTTGGGTGCAACAGTCAGCGAACGAATGTTGTGTGGATTATTTTTTCCTTTTTTGTAATGGAAATTGTGATAAAAAATCATCTAAACTCACACTGGTCGGTGGTTGATGAGTAATTGCTTAATTTGATTCTGACCCTTTTTTTTACTCACAAACACGCGACCCGGCCGAACCGGGCCGGGCTCATTGATTGTAACTTTCTCTTTTGCCCTGCAGTGATATTTCGTTCGTCGCTTTCGGCTCCCCATTCGTGGGTTCTGCATTCCTGGTTGGATCCCAACCAAACGGGAGGGGTCCGAAGACTGTACGTCGGTTGTGGCTCATCCCTGGAGTTTGGTTTTGAATAAGATATGCTCAGTCCTGTGGTACAGCGTAATAGCGAAATGGTTGAATAGTTTCTGCCCTTTCCGCTCGAACCGCTCTTGGTCTACCTTGGCGCAGGAACAGGAGGTTTTCGGGCAACCAGGTGGAGATCGGGTTCAGCTCGACGTGTGCTTATAACGTTGACACCAAAAAGAAATGGGAACACCAGGGTGATAATCAACCGGCTTCGGAAAAGTTTTCTGGGGCATCAGATTTCTTGTTGTTTGTTAATTTCTAGGTCGTGCACATTCTAGGTTGTTAATGAGATGAAGCGTGTCAGTAGTGCGTGCACCGTTTCTCGCACGAAGCTTAGCATGAAAATGTTCATTAAAAAGAAACTATTTTTAATAACAAATTGATGAGCTCTTACTCGATGAAGATATGGAAAAAAAAGTTTTAAATAATACTTTTTCATTCAATGGCCTCTTCATTTCACTGCTCACGTGTGGGCCTGTGGTGACCGGACATACGTGTGCAGTGACTAACACGCAGTACGCGCGGTAGTTCGCTACAGGCGCTTTTACGTTTCGTTTCGATTCGATCGTGAAATCTCCTGAAAGAGAAAGTTTCGCTCGTGGATATTATATCATGCGTTTGTGTTCGTCACTCTTGTTCCCGTCTTTCGGAATCATTCGGCGTGGATGGGAAGGAAGTGAAGGGAGGGTTTTTTTGTTTTTGTGTATGGCAGTGACTGTTTTCCTTTCGGATTTTTAGCTCGTAGCGTGTGTGTGTAGAGCGCTGGCAAGCGATTATAAAAAAAGGTTAAACACATTCCCATTCATACATATTCGCCTTTCAACATATTTTGAAGTAAAAGCGACGAATGGGTTTGTTTTTTAGCACAATCATAAGAATGATTTAAAATGTAAATGTTATTGGAGTTATTCTGCAGCTTTAAATTATACCATATCGGTGATGGAACAGCGAGAGTGAGAGAGTTCGGGCATTTAAATGCATTGTTTTGTTCAATATTATTACAACATTGGCAATGCATTACTCACAGCTTCCGGGTGCGTACTAACGTTGATGTCTTCCATACTGACGTATCTCTCTCTCTCTTTCTCTCTTTCTCTTTGCAGAAAGATGAATCACAAAATGGGACAGAGCATGCTTCTTTTGGGGCTGGTATTAAGTAATCTGCTGATCTGCACCATGGCATATCCGCAACAGTACCTACAGCAGACGGGCGAGCAGAGAAAGTTTGCGGAAAAACCGAACGCCATCAAAAAGGTGGCGCTGGACGACATCGATGAGATACAGACGAACCAGATTCAGGAGGGTGGTTTCTCGTGGTCTAACATGCTTGGACTGCTGATGCAAATGATTTTCAACGGTGGCGGCGGCGGCGGTGGCGGCAATGTGCCGACCAAATCGGACGACATCGATAACGGTGTGTCACCGTTCGGCCAGTCGCCCTGGGCGAACGTGATTTCGGTTGGACTGAAGATCATCACCACGCTGCTGGGCGGTGGCGGTGCCGGCGATGGCATCGATAAGGTGGACAACGGTGGATCCCCGATGCAGGTAAGCAGAAGGCGCAAGGGGGAGGAGGGAGAACGGGCATAGTGTGCCAGAGGTGATGGTAGTACTTGATTGTGTTGATCAATAGTCACTTATTCGTAGGTGTAGTCGCCTAGCGAACATGCTTCACTAATATTTACCGCTTTATTCTAATGCTTCATTTGTATGGCGTCCGGTCGCGTATTTTGGGCGCAAAAAGATGTTTCAGAAAAGCGTTTGTAAAAAAAAACAGAATATGAGCGAAAAGTTGACTTTGGGTGTTCTTAATGCTGGGGCGCCGATGTAGTACCTAACAGTTTCAAGATTTGAAGTAGACGAATTAATAATTGTTCAACAATCTCCTGCAACTGCTAGTGTTTTACATTATGCCGATATTAAGAATGAGGATAAGTTCGTAGTGTTTTAATATGAAAAGTTACAGTTAGTTCATTGAATTTGGAAAAATTTGGCAACACTGTCATTTTGTCATGGCTTGCCTTTCTTTTTGTACTGTAAGGATTCTCGATTTTATGGACTTCAAAAGTAGTTACTTTTGTACGAAATTAAATAATTTAGCTAAAAACTTTACCCAAAAGGTGCGATAATGTAGGGGAAGTTCATGGAATCATACGCTATCCGAAGTATTTTGAGTATTTTGAGGGAAGGAGGTTGTAAAAGAGCTCATCAAAACCTTCAAGTATGGGTAGCTAGTGTCATCCCTCGATAATGATCCTGCTCAAGCACAAGAGGAGCACTCTTGAAGTCAGTCACCATACCGTTTAACATCGCATATTAACGATGGGAACAGACTGGAATATGCGAAATGAGGTGCGAACGCTGTTTACTCACTCTAGAAGATTTTTTTTGTAACACCTAAAATGGACTTTTTTTAAATCGAATATTTTTTCACTGAAAGCCAAACCAAATATGTTGTGTGTCTGTTATAAGCTATAAAGAACCGAAGCACTTGAAAATGCTCGGCTACAGCACTGGAAAAGGAAGTATCCACTTCCCGTATAGGCCGGACGCTACTACTTCGGATTGCTATCTGTTACAATCGATGGAGTATGATATGGTTGACCAGTACTTTATCAATAACAACATGGATGCCCTTATTTGGCACAAGTGCCAAATTTCGAATGAGACGCTACGAACTTATTTGTACTCCTAATAATAATATCTAAACGGATTGTTGAAGATACGATAAGAAACAAAAAAAATCGCTTCAGTTCCTTAATTAGTACAGCCCTCAAAAAACTTCCCTCAAATAGAATAATATTAATTCATTCATACACTAACTTCAACATGTTAACCATGTTCTGTAATAAAAGGTGGGTGGAATTTCCCCCATCCGCCCAATCCATCATTCTTGTGCTAAAATCGTGTTCTGTCAACGCTTCATCCAACGCTTTCTGGCCTTCATACAAAAAAAACCATCCCCTACCACATGTGTATGTTAAGCGCATTCTTTGGCAAGTGTAGTTTTAATTTAAATTATTTCCTCTGAACATTTAGAACGTTCTAGCGGCCGTATTCACAGCCATGTTTGGCGCCAAAGATCCGGACCAAGTAAATACGATGGCAAAACAGGCCGGAGAGGTATGTATCGTGTACATTATGCGTACAGTGCATCCGCACTGTGCGTAGTAGTTGATAGAAGCAAATGCTGTAAAATATCTTTACCCACGCCGTTACTGTACTCTTTGTTACTTTCCTTTGTAAAATATCGTTTGCCTTCTCCTACACCGGAACAAAGATTTGTTTCATTTGTTCAAACGAGCTTCAAATAGTGTAAATCCATCGTAAAGTCGCTCCACTAATACCAATAATGATAATGTAATTAACGGGGGGGTTTAGCTTAATTTAGTGTAATTTATTTATTGCAATCACCGAGCAGTAATGCGGCCATTACGGCTTTTCTTACGAATGGAACAGATCAGCAGACATTAATAACAAAGTAGACGAAGCAAAGCAATGTTATAGAAAAAAAAGCAAACTTAAATCAATACTGATCATCAAAGAGTAAAAATTTGAAAATATTATTCAAAGTTGAGATCTTTGAAAGCTCAAAGCTCATCTACCGACGTGTTCCTGTATGTGTGCGTGTTTGTGTGCGTGTATTTGTCTCACAAGGGCAGCAAGGTAAATGTTCGTATACTCTACCGAATCTTCTGCTATCGTTACAGTTCATCAATATCGTTGTGAATCTGCTCGATGCCCTGAAGACCTCTTTCTCGCACCGTTCGCTGTCGGCCCGGAGTCTGGGCAAGAAGGACGTGATCAGTGACGCCACCGTGGCCAGTTTGAGCATGATGAAGGGCTACGTACGCAGCACGCGCAATGCCGACGATCGTTGCATGCAGAAGTTCCTGTGCGAGGCCAACATCGACTGTATGGGAGCCATCGGTGGTTCGAGCATATTCTGTCAGCTGGGCTCGTGAGTATTTTCCCCAAGACCAAGACCGAATGTCGTCTAATGGCGAAGCGAAACACTAACATCGATCGAAACGTTTCAGCTACGCCACGAGCTACATCCTAGAGCGACAAACTGGCAAATCCTTCGACAGTTTCTACGAGGCGGGCCGAAATGGACGCTCCGGATTCGATTGCCGACAGTTGTACCTGGAGTGTAACGAAGTATAAGTCACAGTGACTTGCTCGCGAGAGTAGTGTAGTAGAAAATCACAGCACAGGAAATCAACAACGGGAACAAACCACATACCCCGTTCCGTAGGACTAGCGGACAGCTCGATCGATCGAATGGCGATATGTGTTGTTTGTTTGCCTGCCTGCCGTCGCACTGGAGAAGCCAACGTGTTAGCTTTTAATTTATTTTTTATGATAACTAGTGATAATGTGAAGTTTTTGTGTCCGTATTATTTATGCCTATTTATACTTCTACCTTATTTATTTTGGCTTTAGTATTCTAGCCCACAGTTTCAGGTTCTCATTCTGTTCGCGTTTCTATTTGCCTTCATGCTTACGAAAGAAGCGAAAGAAGCGGTGTAGTGTAATTACGAACGTATCACGACAGAATACTCACAAGTGATAAAAAATTAACCTAAAATGCGATACTAAATTCCACATCCATCCCGATTTCCTGTCCACTTGTCTTCCGTAAAGGAAAGCGGAGGAAAAAGAGATCTTTATACCAGTTTACGATTTGATTATGAAGTGTTGCAAGCAAGCAGGAATACAAAAGCCTTTGACTGTAGAATCTTTGAGGTACACAATATACTGCAAAATAAAGATGCAACAACAGAAACGAAGCCATGCGGGTCGGCTGCCGCTCATTCCAGCGGCCAGTGGGGCAAGATCCGAAACAGAAAGCATCATCGCACCATCGATAGGTATCTTTTTATCCCGTTCGCTGAATTTGGTGGCACTTTGAAATTGTCACATTTCATTTTCATTCAGACGGACATTTCACAGTTAGGTTTGGTGCGTGCGTTAGCGATTAGCTGTGACTGAAAGAGATAGGTGATAAATTTGAATACCAAAATTTTCATGATTATAGAAACGAAAAATTGTCTCCAGAGCGTTATTTTACCATTTTCATACACATAAACGTCTGTGACACTTTCGTTTTGAAAACCGATGAAGTAAGCGTTGGCATTAATTGGTGGTTTGTGTCTTCGCTTCTTACCTATTCCAACGATAAAAGTCGCAGTTTTAGCATGTCTTCATTACGTTATGCTTTAAAATTTCGCACAAAGTCATCTTATTAATTCAAATATTTTGCTTAGAACTCCCGAAACTTTGGTAAATGGTCATGTAATGCTAGACTTAGGTGCGATGAAGGATTTGTTTTTGTTGTAACCTCTACCCTCTGCCGGTTGAGTTATTTCTCCAACTGCTTCCATACTAGTGCAACTAATCAAACTTGCACAACAGTTAGAATGATACTTCTTTTTATTTTGCATCGTTGATAGCACTCAAAGCGATGCCGTTTAATGCATCGCAAAACCAGAACTTTTTCACAAACAAAACCGAATCTAACTCTCAAACTAAGCGTTTCAATACTAACTATGTTTCATTTTCCGCAGCATTCACGACGCGGCTCGTTTGCGTCGAGTAGATTTCACCGAAGCACAGCGGCTTCAGCGACCTATCCGTGTCGTGATCGCCGTCGTCGATACCCCCGGTGAATGTTTCATTCAGCTGGTCATGGTCGTGCATCATGCGGAACCCGTACATCAAGGTTTTGTTGACATCGCGGAATCCTTTATTGAGCGTTGCGTACGTGCGTGGCGGTCGAGCCGGTGCCCGTGGTGCTTGCGGAGGAGCACCCGCTCCATGGTCTAATGGTGAGAGAAATGGAACGAATCATTTACCATGTTATTTTTGCGACCATATGTGCCATTATGTGCTTACCATTTGTGAAATATCGTTTCTTCAAAGAGTACGAAGTAGGCCATGTGATGCCGAAAAGTTTGTGATTGCGCTGTAACACATGAACGTAGTTTGTTAAGTTTCTTGCAAAACATGAATCTTTCCGTTTTCCTTCATCCCGCATATCTTACCCTGTGCGTCGGTTCCGGGTTTATCGAGGAAGCACTTTCGTGCAGTGTGCCCGAAATTTTGCGCCGTATTTTAGGCCCCTTTTTGTGCAGTATCCGCAAACCAGCCATCAGCGTCATGTGAGCGGTCGGTTCGGAGTTGCGGTCGTAGTTTTTGCGCTTTTTAAACCGCCTAAAGTAGTCCTGGATTAAGTACGTGGCGTAGAACTTACCCACCGTCACCTCGTCCTCTATGCCGGGCGGTGGTACGACCTGATCCAGCAGCTTGTTGCTCGTCCTTTTCCATATCTGCTTGATGATGTGTCGCAGCTCGAGATTCGCTTCGTCAATGTTACCGTCGGTTTTAATCTTGAGCGACGTGCGCACCACGGCGAACAGTGTCGCATTGAACAGCACCGTTCCGTCACTGTTTAGCGGCATGTTCATCGATACGAGCCGCTTGCAGGCCACACGGTGCGGACACAGCTTACCGAACCCAAGCGGGGGCGATATCTTACGCAGCAGCGTCACCACATCGAGATGTTTGATGCGACCCTTCGCATCCGGGTCGTACTCGCTCCACAGCCGAACGAACTCGTCCAGATGATGCGGTCCCAGGATGGACCAGTCCCGAGTGAGGTAATCGAAATTGTCCATAATGACGGCCACGAACAGATTGATGATGAGGAACGAGCACAGCACGTAGAACGAGATGAAGTACGGGAAGGCAAAGTTCGACCCACAGCCTTCCTTCGATTCCTTGTCCTCGGAGTTCTCATCACAGCGTACCTCTTCACGCGCGGAACAGTCGAGCATGATGTCCTGCCATGCTTCACCTGGCGGAAGAGCGTTTGGGCGTTAGGTTTGTTTTTAAAATTATCGTAATCGGTGCGTCAGGTGTACCGGAAAGTTACGTTTACGTTTGCAAGTAAAAGGATTAGGTAGATGTAAAAAAGTACGTTTATGTTTACAAAAGCATACAAAATGATAAAAGTGACGATTATTTTCTCCGAAAATGGCCTCTGATCGTGACGAAAAACAAAACCTCTTCATGCAACGCTCAACGGAGCTTTCTTAGAGCTTTCTAGAGTTCTGCAAATCCACACCACATACCCGTTGCCGATCTAAACAAAACCAAAATAGCCTGGGGAAACGTTTGGAAATTATTATTCCTGTGTATTGCGGTTTCATCGTCCAGTGCAATACGGCCAAAAACCTAGAAGTAAGTAAAGCAATGATGTAAAAAGAAAAAAAAACGCAAGCCCAACCGATGATCCATCGATGGAAAGCAAGCAAACGCAACGGTTGCTTCGTTCGCCTACCTGCATTCCGATAACGGCGTATATGAAGAAGAGCATTACTATCAGCAGCGCCACGTACGGCAACGCTTGGAACGATTTTATGAATGTCCACAAAAGTGTTCGTATACCTTCGCCGCGTGCCAGTAGCTTAATCAGCCGCATAACACGGAACAATCGGAAGAAATTAATCGAGATAATGGTGGAAGCGCCCTGCGTGGAAATGGGAAGAAATTATTGAGACGTCAGTTAGGACAGTTTTGGTCTGCACGCGCTTCAATAGCTGAACAGTACTGCACACCACCTTAGTTCCACTGCTGGTTGTCACCTCGGAGTAAACGATATCGATAAAGCTGCCCAGTACGATAATGAAATCGAAAACGTTCCAAGCATCACCGAAGTAATTCTAAAATTGAAACAATTTAGCGTGAGTGAGTGTGCGTACGTGGCACAAAAAACTGCTCCAATTTAGTACCCCAGACACATACCTGAAACCGGAAAGCAGCCAGCTTGAACACGAACTCCAGCGCAAAGACGGCGGTAAACAAAAGGTTCAAGAAATCCAACCATTCCGTGTAGGGTTGCGGCTGGCGGTAGAATTTCATCGAAAGCGTGATCGTGTTCATCATAATGAGTATGAATATGGTGTACTCAAACAGCTGTGACGTCACGAACCACCACACTTTGTACTGAATCCGGTCATCGTTCGGGATATACCGGCGGACGGGTTTCGCTTTCAGCGCAAACTCAATACAGTTCCGTTGGTTCTTGTCGAGATCACAGTTTTTGTACTCCTGCTCGCCCTCGTTTTGAAACGTCACGATAACGAAACCGACGAAAATGTTTACCATGAAAAAGGCAATCACAATGATGTATATGATGTAGTACGTCGCGACCAGCGGTCGATAGTTGTAGATTGGGCCAAAGTTTTCCGTGTGCGAGTCGATCGACACGTACAGGAGGCTAAGGATGCAAAGACGGGGTAGAGACAATCAAGCTAACCTAAACCTCGTTCTACGACGAATACTCACGACGGCCAACCCTCGAAGGTGGATACGGTGAACAAAGTAAGCATCGCCTTTTGTACATCGTCGAAATGAAAGCGATTGTTCGACCACTCCCTTTCCTTTGATACAGGTTTGTCAACGTTTCCATCCTCGAACACCAGGTAGGTACCGCTGTACAAAAAGGAACGTTTCTTTAGCCGTCAGCAATAACCAATGTATAAAGGCACAAAAAATCAAAGATGTAAACTACGTACTGGCAATCAGACTCTTCGTATTTTGATCGATCGGAACAGGAGAAAAATTTACCCTGTGAACGAGAATCGTTGCTATATTAAAAATTGTTGTTCAAATATCGTCGTTTCGTAACTTACCTTAAACAACTGCACACCGATGACAGCGAACATGAATTGCAACAAAAACGTGACCAGAACAATGTTGCCGATGGTTTTCACCGCTACGATGACACACTGCACTACATGCTACAGAAAAAAGGCGATGAAGCGAGGAATTAGGGTTTTGTTTGGAGCCATTAAGCCATGTGTGAATCGAGGAAAATACGTTTGACACCCTTGCACTGACGAAACGCTTCATAGGGATGTATGCGTTCTCGGTCTCTATGCATTTTTTTCATTACATATTTTAACCAAAACACAATTTACAGTCACACATTTTACCACTCACTTTCAATCCTTTCGCTCTGTTAATGGCACGCAGCGGTCTCAGCACACGAAGAACACGAAGAATCTTCACCACGGATATGGTACCGGAGCTGAAACAGTGTTGCAAGAGCATGTATTATTCTATTTTCAATTCACTACAACTACACGGTGCAAGAAACGCCACCTACCTGAAAAGCATAGACACCAATGACACGCTCACCACTAACAGATCGAGCAGATTGAACGCCGACCGGCAGAAGGCTCCCTTGTGAAGGATGAATCCATACGCGATCACCTTCAAAATGAGCTCGATAGCGAAGACGGCGGTGAAGAAAAAATCAAACTGGTTCAGGATTTGATTCCGTTCCGAGTTCGCGTTCAGTGGGTCCTCGGCCGCCAGCATCACCGACGACAGCATGATGCACAGCAGAATGATGTTGCCGAACACGGTGTGATTGCAGAGCCAGTGGCAAAACTGGCGGAATCTGTACAAATTTCGAACACGCACAGGCATGTAACGCACACAAAGTTGAATCAAAATCTAGCTGCATAAGGAATATGCTTTCACCAAACCCAAAGCACAGCCAGTAGTTTGGTACGCGAGTACTATTGGGCCTTGGGCCGAGCCGGGTCATTTTTAAGTAGGTGTAGTGATGCACTGACAAATGAATAACTTACAACATCGAAGTGTTAAAGTGCATGCATGGTAAAACATTTGTTGAATGTATGAATGATCGTTCGGAATGGTGCCTTCTGACCAATGACAGTAAGAAAAAAGAAAAACAAATGCGAAAAAAAACTCTGGCCAATGATTGATTACATATGAGTGGCTATGTATGTGTGTGTGCGTTTTTAAGCAATTTAAAAGAAAATTCGTATAATAACACTCTTAACCTGTTGGTAGGCTTCAATAGAAAGAGTGACTTTTCATCCGATATCGGTATAGGGCTGCTGGATACGACGGCCTCCGATAATCGTTTGGCGTATGTTGTGTGAGCGGAAGTGCGATCGTTCGGTATTTCAATCGCTTCACAGTGATCTGGAATAATGGAATAATAACAAATGTCGGACCGGAAACAGTTTGACCAGTAGTGTAGAAATAACCCACCAAGTTGTAGTACAAAACCGTTACAAGCGTGCAGTTATCGGTTGAAAATGGTTTCCATGGGGATTGGAAAGTAGTGTACACACGCCTTGTTACAGGTTAGCAAAAGCCGTGTCAGTGAACAATTATTCAGCACAGTTTGCAAATGCCAAAACGAGTTAACGCAACGCAAACTCAACGAACTATCGCTGCTAGCTGCTTTCGGTTTACCTGTTAGTGTTGGATAGTATGAAAAGCGCATTTTTCGGGGGTTCGCGATATTTTTTCACTTTCAAGCCTATGCGTGATAAGCGGCGTGGCAGCAGCTTCGGCTGAGCTGTATAGATTGAAACAAAAGTTTTAATTTGCAATTCGCAGTGGAACACATTCAGCTTACAGCCTTGCGGAAACGAGGAACACACTCGCTACGGAATGAAAAAGGTGATAGCAAACGATGAACGGAAGGTGACAGAGATATGAAAGCTTAAATGAACAAATGAATTGCAAAAGCATCATGGAACTGTTTTGAAATAACATGGGAAGATCTGTTGTTTTAAACTATTGCTTCAAACAACTCTACAGGATGATCAATAAGTTCGGATAAAACTTTTTATCGTTTTGCGTGGTTGTCGCGCTTTTCGCCTTATACAAACACCTACCAAAGAGCAAAGTTTTGACAAGCTGTTCTTAATTTTTCTCAAACAAGTGTAAAATTTCTAATGAAACGCTCGGAACTTATTTGTAATCCTAATAAATAATAAAATAGGCCCTATGAATCGTTAAAGATACTGTTCAACATTTAAAGGCGCACGCACTTAGTAAGTGTGGCGAAAATTTTCTTGAAAAACAAACTCCCAAACAATATAGTGGAAGAGGGAATGTTGTAAATGTAACTAATAGCTATAGGTTCAAAAAAAAAAATAGAGATAAGAATAAGTGGTGGATTTTTAAAAGTTTGCTCGAACGTGTTGATCACCCTAAGTAAGTGAATTGAATCGTGCCTTGAATCCTGCGGTGCGGAGGACTAGAGTGGAGGTATGAATACAAGGCAAATGGTTAATTAAATGGGTCCTGAATAGGTGTACATTTGTAAAGAAGCAGATGAAGTTATTTAAAATCTTCCAATGCAACCTAAGGCGGCATAAACTGCCAATTGACACTTTGTTTGTTCGTTAACGTTAAACATGAACTAAACACAAAATGCATTTTCCGCCAGAGCATGTGTTCCAAATTAAAGCATTCTAGCATGAAGCATGATATTAATATAATTAATATCGTAACTATTACATCGCTATATGAGCAAAGCTTCGTTAGCTTTCAGACATACTTAGGCGAAGAAAGGCACCTGGCATCGCTTTTCTTACAGTCACAGTCACTAAGCCGATTTCCAGTGAAGTATGAATACAAACCAACGGCACAAAACATTCACATTTACAATGTAGAGGGTGACACAACATCATGTACATGCAATCGAATACCTTGAATCACTACTCTACTGATGCGCGTTTTTCTCGTCTCTTCTAACGCTGCTGATGCGGTTTTAGTGTTGCTGGTACTGAGGGCGGATTTCGTGACATTCGCACTGGAAAGCAAAACACGATTATGCACAACGAACGATTAGTATGCAAATTGTTGCACTATTCAAACTAGTTGGCTTGCACAAGATCCGACCGTTTTTTTTTTTTGGCCGTCAACGTCCGATCTTGAGACAAATGCCGCATGAAAAGTTCCCAAAGTGTCCCGAACTTTTTACTAGTCTTTTCCACGCTTGGTTCCTCCAGTTTTTTCAACCGAGCCCCGTAAGCTCGCCTCGATTCATCGTCCTTAAAGCAGTCGGCATTCTCGTCGTCCGGTTCGTCACCGTCGTCGGCATCGCCTTCGCCATCACCGTCACCGTCGCCCTCTTCTTCGTCCTCGTTGTCGCCCATATCGTTGTCCGACTTGTCGGTCAGAATGTCCAGCTCCGTGTCCGGATCGTCTTCCTTGTCAACTGCCGTCAAGGATTCGGCATCGGCTAGATTGTCAACGGCGATGGCAAGGAACACGTTCAGCAGAATATCTGTTGCACTTTGCGTGAAGGAATACTTTCTTTGAAAAAAGGTGCTCATTCATTTAGCAAATCTCTAACCGGTTTTGCAAAGGATACAGTTGCCGCAGATAAACAGAATGATGAAGTATATGCTAGCTAAAATTCCAAACGACGCCACACCACCATAAGCTTGGATACCGTCGTACATCACAGCATTCTGCAGAAAAAATATACATATTCATAATCACCTCCAACAATCGTCTTTGCCGTCCCTTTTGGAAACCTACCCAATCTTCACCGGTAAGTATCTGTTAAAAAAGAACAGAAACGAAATGTCAGCCGTCATTTGATCACTGAGGAATTAATATTAAATGTAATAAACCATACCTGAAACACTGTTAACAGGCTCTGGACAAAGCTATCGAAATTGGAACGGGGCTTATTATCCATCGAGTTGAAGATGAATCGTCCACCAAATACCTGCATTCCCAGCAGGGCAAAGATGACGATGAACAGGAAGAGAAGCAGCAGCAGCGAGGCGATGGATTGTATGGAGTTGAGCAAGGACGCTACCAGATTCGATAATGACTGCCAGTACCTAAAAAACAAAAGGATATGTACAAAAACAATGGAAAGAGTATCATTATGTACTGCAAAACGATAGCTAATGATGCCTAGCAAGAGGATCTTTGCAAACTCTTTGTTCAACCCATTTCAACCACACGCAGTTTAACCCGTGTTCAAGCTTTAACGTAGCTGTCAACAGATGGCGCCACTGAATCTAGTTTCATACGGAGAGCCCATGGTTGCTATGGTAGTATCAGTTTTGGGAACAACATGGCCGTTATGAAGCTCGCTAGGATAATATTATTGCTTTGTAATGCTAATCGAATGCCGCGGAAGATTTTGAATATTACACATTTGTTTCGATTGAATTATCGATCAACTTAAAAATGATGAATAAATCATCCAACATGTGGCAATTTCACGCAAAGCGTATCACATGAACGGCGTATGTTGAAATAAAGAATTTTGATTTTCTTTCAAGGTTCGATTTCGTTGAGTTTTCAACTGTATTTCAGAGAAAAATTGAGAAGAGGTATAGCAGAGTCTGAAGATATGTATTCTTCGGAATAAGCATAAATGTATTTTAATATTATGAATGTTATGTATGTCAAAAAGGCGTTTAGTGGCAGTTCGAGCAGTTATTAGCAAAGCAATACCATTTGAAAGCAACATTCGCATTCGTCCCTTACGAATCACAGAAAAGCAATTCTCACTAGATGCCGAATACCCGACCGTTAAACTTACTTGGTCACTTTGAAGACACGCAGCAAACGTACACACCGAAGCACAGAAATGCCTAACGGGGGCATCAGTTGCGTGTTGGTCAGCAGCACCTCAATTACGCTGCCAATAACGACAAAGCAATCGAAACGATTGAACAACGACACATAGTACCCCTGCAGGCCTAAGCTATACATCTTGAGAAACATCTCCATTGAAAATAGTGCCACGAAAAACATATTGGTGTACTCTGGAAAGAAAGGGTTGTTGGTGGTGGGAAAGATCGTTTTATATAGCTACATTTATGTTGTATCGCGTAAATACTAGACAAACAATTGGCGGACGAACTACAAGAAGCGTAACTTTATCGCATGCATACACGAATCACAACCACAAATACACACACGCACAAGGATACACATTTTTCATTGCTTGACGAAACACGATCGCGGATTCTATGAGAAAGCAATTTATTTTTTTTTTGTCATATATTTTAAATCTAAAAAAGCCATGTTTCCGTTCCCAGGAAAGGGTTGTTGCTCGGCGTACGCTTCATCGCGGTTTGCATTAGTGTATTAGTGTTGAATTTATAAACCAAAGCCTTTTCACCGATTAATAAAAGCCTTCGTTTGTGATATTATGCAGTGCTTACATGCGTGATTTTGAGCTTGCGTGCGTACAAGAGTGCATGTAGTAGTCCAGGCTCCAAATATACTGATATCCACCATTTGGCAAACACCATCCTACACCTTCCTGCCCTCCCCATTGCCAGGCGGGCAATCGAAACGAACGATTCGAACGGATTGATCGGATCGCTACGAGTGCCGTGTGCGGAGGGATGGGGGTAGTGTACACGCTACTGCCTTTTGCCACTGGTGCAACTGGTGCAACTGGTGCAACTGGTGCAACTGGTGCAACTGGTGCATTTGGTGCTTTACAATAATACCACTAAATCTAAAATAGTAACATATAGCTTTCTTTTAAATCGTACATTTTCGGCAATTCGTACTCATTTTCGAGTGAACGGAAGAAGAACAGACAGTACGTTCGTACGTTCAACCACCGGCAAATACTTACCCTGGAAGTCGTCCAGCCACTGGGGTTGGTGGTAGTGCTCCGTTGCCAGCACACCGGTGTTCAGAAATACCAACACAATGATCAGCCAGTAAAACGCTTGCGACTTAACCGCCTTCCTGCAGGACCGGCGCATCTTACGGTTCAAGCGATCCCACGCTCGGAAATGCCGATTGTACCACGATTCCGGTGGCGGTTGTACGTAGTCCCCGCCGGTATCGTTGCCACCGTGTGCGTCCGCCGAGTCGGTGGACCGCATTTCACCGAACGCGACCGTTCCCGAGCCGGCAATGATGGCCCTCGTGCCCTTCAGCAATCCCTCCGACATCATCTTGCCCGGCGACGGTGGCTCCTGGTACGTATCGATGTCTTCCGCTTGTGTAATCCAATCGAGGTATCCCTTGAGATCCTCTTCGATGCGTTGCTTCTCGCGGAGCTTCTGGAAATCGCCACGACTCTTTGCCTTGGTACGTTCTTTCGAAAACTCACCGCTAAGCACACCGAGAATGAGATTCATCACGAAAAAGGCACCAAGTATAACCATGGACACAAAGTATATCCACTGCCAATTGCTGCCCATTGCGTCCTCAATCTGAAGGGAGAGTAGAGAGATGTGTAACAGGATTTTAAATTTAATTGTCACTTGCTTTGGAGCATTATAACACATAGAATCTTCTTCACAGATGTATAACATAGATATCTTTTCATTAAACCACACAATTCCTATACTAATTGTAGGGTGAGGCCCTCCGTGACGTTTAGGTAAACAGAGCTATGGCTACCTAAAACCTATCCAAATCTCTGCAAGGCTACTCGTCTAGGACTGTAAAGAGATCTTAAGACTCGACTGTTTCGACTGTATGAGAAGATTTCTACTCCTGAAAGCGTGCTCGTGGAAATACTTGATCGACTTCAACTTTCGTTTATTTTCCTATGGGTAGTTGTTCGTCATTGTTATGCTCCATAAGCGATACATAATGTTTTTGAACATAACAATCAAATACTTCATCACTTTCTCATGAAAAACTTCCAATTACAACATACTGCCAGTTACAATTCTTCCGACAGCTCCAACTTCACGCTCATGAAACATAAAACATCAGTCATGTAACGCATTATTACAGAATTAGAGTGCAAGAAACATTACTGTAGGTTCGAAATGACCGTTTTTTGTGTGCATAGATGGCGCTAATGGTGTTTTAGATTAAATTTATGTGCCAAGCTGATTGCATAATTTTAGGCGTTCGTAATATCATACACTAGTACCGGATCAGTAAAAGCGATTCTTCACTCATGTACACACACTTTTGTAGAAGATTGTCATTTTTACTACCGTTTTTTTTTTGTGCTCCTTACCAAACACATAACTAACTACGACTAAAAGCAGCACTTTTTTCTCCATTTTCTCACATCAAACCCTACTTACGTAGTACAACATATCTGTCCAGCCCTCCAGCGTGATGCACTGGAACACGGTGAGCATAGACAATCCGAAGTTATCGAAGTTAGTGATGCCCGCATTGGGTCCCTCCCAGTAGTAGCGACATATCCAGTGCGCTCCAATCGTGCTGCACTGAAATCCACCCTCGCCACACGGCGTTGGGTCTTCCATCATGTCCTCTGTTAAAGAAAAAATATTGGCACAAATAAAATTGAATCAAAAACTGGCAATGTAGACAGCACCAGCACGAGTCAACTCTACCTGTAATGTTGTGGAAGCAGGTTTTATGCATTTTTCCCGAAAACAACTCTAGCCCCACGATGGCATAGATTATGATGACAAACAACACCAGCAGGGCAATGTGTAGCAAGGGAACCATGGCACGTAGAATGGAGTTTAGCACGACCTGTAAACCTACGCGAATGGAGAATACGGGTTGTAATGGCTGTTACGGCAACAGAATTTGCATCAAACCGGAGCATTAATTCGTGTATAATTGTGTTGAAATTCATATGATTATTTACCATTTAATTAACATGTTTAGGGGAAAGTATTTCTTGTTTTACTTACTGGGTACACCGGATACTAAACGCAGTGGACGTAGCACGCGGAATGCTCTCAATGCTTTAACATCGAACCCATCCTTCATAATACTGGACAGTGTGGTACTAATCATGCTATAATCGGAGAAAGATAAGCGCGTATTTGAATAAGGCAGTATGTTGTACAATTCATGTGGGACATTATTCGAAGGTTTCTAGTACACTGATCGTGTTGGATTTTGCCTTTTTAAACAAATAACAGTCTTCATTAATCAATATGTTTCGAGATGTGATTACAATACATGTTTAGTTTAATTTTTTTTATTAATAAAAACTATTATTGTGCAACGAACCATTGTGCTATTGTCTCGAGCCCTCGCTATAGTGAATTCGTTACAAACTTGTCTTGAAGGTGCTATGGAACTTAAAATGATAGCAAGCATTGCATCATTCACCATTTCGCACTGTGCTTGGCTCGTTCAGCGATATACTCTATTGGAGAAAAAACTATTCAAAGGTTGTAGAGGTTGCAGTTTTAGGGATATAATGTTTAGGTAATATTTAGTGGGTAGGATCAACTACAAGAACTAGCCTAGGATGAAATATGCAAATGTGTTATAGGGAATGAACTCTAGTACTAAGAATAAGAACAGTCGAATAAACATTACCGAGCAAACAATACGCGATTTTCACACATCATATATCACAACGAATAACGAACGTACACAACTGGTGAAATTTCTACAATGATCTAATGCAAGCAGCATTACTCTGCAACGAAGAGCCGTTGCAGCGAGCATTCAATCGTTACTGAATAAAGTTCGATTTTCGCTCACTACTTTTTCGTTGACGATTGTAAAATTTTAAGGACTATATCGAATATAATATTTAATTTGTTTAATTTCATATTACATTATAAATGCAAGAAACGACAATTCGTTGAAGTTCTTATTGCCTTTTTATGTTACAATAAACAGTTTTAAAACTATTATATTAACTTTTGACAATTTTAGCTATGACAATTTTTATAGATTTTTGTATTTTTTTACTTTTTTCAAATTTTTTACTATTGCTATTATCTAAATTAATAATGATGGATAAAGAATGAACAATTACCACAGTCTTGACAAAACGTTGACAAATGCTACTTAATTTGTTTAAAATAAATCCAGCTCACATTTTGAACACTTCCTCAAGCATGTTATAAGTGTAGACTAATTCATACAGTTAGTTATCGCAATTATACCGAATTTCATGACTACAGTTTTCGCATGTTATAACTGTATTCATCGCTGTAGTCCTATGGCATTCGATTTTCATATATATTATGTGTTTTGGATAAAACATGTTGCAATTTTGTTCATCGACAGTAAAAAAATTTTTTGCATAAATAATTAGATAGAAATAGTAAAAATCTTCATCCATGAAATTAACAGCTCCGATTTTTCATAAAAGAGGTAAGAGGTAAAAGAGATAAATCCTTAATTTATCTTTGAACCGATAAACCGAAAATGATTAAAAACGACGACACCGGCAACCAAAACCACATGCATTTTTTGACGATAATTTTAAATAAAAAAATAAATAAAAAAAATAAAATTTAAATTTAGTTTTTTTTTTAATTTTAAATTTAGTTTAAATAAAATTTTTATTACTGTCGTAATGTGTCAAATTTTAAAACTGAAATAAGAGCGTGTTAATTATTTCCTTTTAATTTGTATGTACAAGAATTTTCTTGTTCTTTGATAAATTTAGCAGGAAATATTATATTAATTTTCCTCAAAATTCTATAAAATTTTGAAATGATCTATTTACGAATAATAAAATAAATTTTTTGATTCAATATCAGCATTTCGTTGAGCTTATATCAAGGACTTGAACATTTGGTTTCGATGGAATGGCATTGTTTTATTTAAGGTCAATAGCAATTGGTCAAATGTAATGTGTCATTTGCAAAAATTAAGGTTAGCCTCACTACAGATTAAATTATGAAATATATGTACGAATGTAGAAATTCAATTGTATTAAATTTCTATATGTGTGCATGCAGTCACATTCTTCGCTTACCCGATGAGAACGATGGTAAAATCCAACATATTCCACCGACTGCGAAGGTACGCCCCGGGATGCATGATGAATCCGTACGCAATTAACTTCATAACGCACTCGAGCGTAAAAATGATCAGAAAAATTTGCTCCACCTTCTCCAACATAGCGTTTGTTGCGTTTGAATCGCCATTAGGAAACGGCGTGTACGTTGCCAGGGCGACGCAGTTTGCAAAAATGGTTAAAAGTATGAGATACTCAAAAGGCCTGCGAATGGTGTGGGGAGGGTACAAAATCGGATAAAGATTAAGTCAACAGGAAAACATAAATAATATTTTTCCACCCAAAAACATCAATGTGTGCAATTTGCACCCAAACCTACATTGCATGCATGTGCAACAAACAGATCTCAACATTCGCGAACAATCGTCGTGCAATAGTAAAAAAATAATAAGCGATTTTACGACTAGTACTGGAATTAATTTATTTAAAAAAACATTTCTATAAACATTTCTATAAACATTCTATAAAAAAAACCATTTCCATAAACAAGAAACATTGTTAACATGTTTTATTACTTCAGCTGGCTACTTAAACCTTCAGTTTTATATTTATGTTTTTATAAAATTATTCCGAAACTATGTATAAAAACTACGCGAAATAATAAATTTCCACTAATGCGATTTATTTATGATAGATACAGTTGTCTGATGCTTTTGTCGTACTATGAAGTTTACACGAATGGAGCCTTTTAATTGACATATGAGCGTATTAAATGATAGAACAAACAATTGTTTCGTTTATTAGGATTTAAGATCCAACATCTTATTTTCGATTTATTCATCAAATATGCTCTGTTCGTCTAAAAAGACGTTTAGGTGGCGAATACATGAAATACGTTTAACAATATGATTAAGTAGAAACCCGCCGACAAATATTGCAGATGAGTCACTGAATATCAGGTCAAGTAATGGCCTCAGATCCTGTAGAACAGAAAATCAAGACATACGATTTTTAATAAGGTTTAAGGGAAAATCTACTTGACGATTCGAAACACACAGTGAAAAGCTATAAATGACTACTTAAAAACCAATCCAGTAAAGTTTTGTTTGTTTTTTGTGAAAAGAATTTTACAAAAATATAAAAGATACTGAAAGTATCCCATAAAAGATCCATGAATCATCGTATAATAAATGCATCATAATTTTGGCAATATTTCTGTCAATTCAATCAAGCTGCTAGTTTCAAACGATATTGTTATCAATTATGAAATTCAAATGATATTCGAATTGACGTGGCTAATCAAGGCTTAGATAAATTTTACACAGTTTTGGAAAAAATATGACGATTTTTATGTTTTTTAACAATCTCCACCACACCATTGAGTCATGAAAACTAATAGAAAGAGCTTTTCCTATAACTATCTTTGCTTTACTGTCTTGCATAGTGTGTACTTCGGAACATGATAAGGCTCCAACACGCTCTTTGCTCCATTGAATGGCTTTTTAATGATTGTCTACTATGGAAAAAGAACTTGTTATTGTTAATACTATGGTCTCTCATTTTTTGCCATAACGACCATAAGACATGCTATTCGTTTTACCGGCTTAATAGACTGATTTCACTACGAACACCACCGGTTTGATCCGGATCTTATGATGCAAATAGGATGGCTGATCCTATCGTGTGAAAGACTGTCGCCTCTACCGCTACACTATTTTAAACTTGCAACTATTTTAAAGCTTAAAAATATAGTTAATCATGCAACATTTTTTGTAGAAAACCTGATCAATCTGAACCTGACACAATAAAGAAAATATTTATACCTGTTGATATTCGGATTCGGAGATACGCGGCAAAATTCAAAATAAAATCGGTTGCGTTTTCTTAGTTAATAAATACATTCTTAAAATAAGACTCTAAAATTAAGCAATTTAACACTTTAACTGAACCGAATTGAACATTGTACACACTCCGACTTAGACTTTCTAGACGTCTGTTTCTCCTTCGTAAGAAATACAATCAAACACTTGATTAACTTCCGCACTAGTTTTGGCTCGATTTGTTTCGATGCAAACTAACACAAACCGTGAAATAAATAGCATTTGTCTTACCACTAAAACGGTGTTATCACAGACTTGAATATATCGGTGCAAGTCGTTGTAAAATTTCGCCTTCCAAACCTATTGATGTGAATATTTTTGCTCTCCTAGGAGACCAAAATATATCTCTATTCACATGAAAACTGGAAACAAAACTATATCGATGCTAATGAAAGATTCACACTCAGATTAACAACTCTCTTGAAGGAAAAAGCTTATTGTAGCAGCTCGGTGTTCTATTCACTATTAACATGCAAGTACGGTTATGAACATCAAGAAAACATCATCACAATATAATAATATTTTCATTACAAAGGCATTTCTAACTGGTCTTTCCACTACCACTTCCACCTAAATAGCATTAATATACTTTCGATTCACTATTTCAAACAATCCAAATGGAACACGATCTAAGGTTTGCGCGATCTAGTGAGTTCTCCGCTCAAAATTACGCAACGGAACCGTCGAAATGATGCTAAAATAAAATATCATCCAAAGCAATCGTTTCACTTTCCGTGCAGTTGTATTTCACTAATCAGTCATCATGCTAAACCACAATTCCGAGCCGGTGTGTTCATGTTTAACGACCGCAGATTATGGTTGTTTCTTCAACTGTAGCAGCGTAATACAGCCAGGTCGAGCCGTCCTTACTGAACAAATAAACAAACTAAAATCTTCGTGTGCAACAACTTTCCGCACCATTCACTCGCACATCTTTTAGTTAAAACAACAACACATTGCGAAACGCGTCATCTATTTCGGTCGCCTTCGCACTATTTAACACAAATACTTAGTAGTTCTTGGTAAAAAAAAAGAAAAACCAAACCGGCACACCATTATCACGAGTCACGGTCTCATCCCATGCACATTTTACTACAGCATGCTCGCAAAAAAAAAAAACACACACACACACTATTTTAGTAACCACGTAAACAAGTGCACTCGGCATTCAACGCGCACGCATTCACATACTTCCATTCTACCACTTTGATACACAGCTTGCGTAGTGGGTTTTTCAACGTAAGACAGTAAAATACGCGCGGTGGACGGTCCGGGACCACCTTGCCCGGTCGTCGAAGCGGCCGCTTCGGCTGATTGTTGGCTCCGGTTCCATCGGCCGATGTCGGATCATCTGCACCGCCAGTGGCACCGCCGGCAGTCGTCGGTGGCGTTTGCGTGTTCGCACCTGTCGCCGTTAATCCGGTCGCCCCAGGAGCGCCACCCGGTTTCTGCACCGATGCCGCCGCCGCCGCCGCCGCCGCCTTTGCCGCCTCGGTAGCGGATATTTTGGTCTCACTCTCCATGCCGCAACGGACCGCGGAAGATCGTGGATCCGTTGGACACCCGTCTTCGATTGGCGGGTGAAATAGCTTCACTTTATATTTGCAATCGAACACACAGCACCGGACCGTGGCGTGGTCCAAGCGCTACACAGTATCGCGCATCATTCGACACATAACTCTAAATATAAAAATTTCGTTACACAACGCGAAGGGCTCACTTTGTGACACACACGTAGCGAACTTCCCGATTCATCAACTTGCCAACTGTTGCCGTCGATCAACACCGATCAACTAACAAATCACTATCCCACCGTTGGACTACCGCTTCGCTCACGGTCACCGGGCGAGGGAGCGTTGCATGGCGAGGGATCGTTAGATCAACGCACACATAGTTCCATTTGCACTAGGAGACACCACCGTACCTCACACGCGCGGGCAATGTTGCGATCAGTCAGGTCAGCTGCAGGAGCAGGTGCTACTGAAGCTAGCACCCGACGCGTTACCGATTTCCACGAGATCCGAAGCGAAACTGATCATCTTCGCGACGACGTTGCAGCCACTTCGCTGTGTACACTGTGATCCAATGTTTGTACGAATCACACGTGTGTTTGTGACGGCCGTACAGATGCAGCTGACACAGTGTGAACAGGATGTTTGAACTCAATAACCGCAAACCTTACACTCATGTTGCCTCAAATTTCAGCAAAAGGTGTAGGATAAATAATAATCCCATTTTTTTCCCAACCACGCAGTAAATCACAGATATTGAAAGTTAGTGGCGAAATTACAGCGCTTTTCTCCTGCCCAAGAACGGTATCGAAACGGCATAAATCGGCACCGAATGGTTATTTCTAGTATCCTGCTAAAACAATTTCGCACGAGCGCTTCCGCACCGCAAAACGGGGCGTAATTGAATGTAACGTTTATTTTACCAGCATTTTCAACTGTCCCACTGGAACACAAATGGTACGTACGTACGGCGAGCGTTTCATAGTGTATGTAATAAGCGTGCCATCCGCCGATGCCTCTAAGTGTCTGCCGGCGTTTCATACGATTTGGGGGTACTATTTTTGGACCAGAAGCATGACGCAATGGCACGAGATGTCGTCCGTTACAATAAGAATGGATATTTTTAAACGCGATTCTAAAAATCACTCAGCATAGATTTGTGTGGATGTATTGGGCATGCAAAAAAAAAGCAACAAAAAAGTGCGGTCTATGCTTCGGCGTATTCAGTGCCTACTTCGATATGCAACCGTCGGCATCGCACGCTCCTCCTTCCCCGCCGTTTGTAGCGCTGCCGAACAGGCTGCCTCGACGGTATCCAAGATAATAAAGGCATTCGTAGTGTAAATTAACACCCTAACGATTATGATGATTCACTCCTCGGTCGGGCCAGAACAGGATACGGTACGACTTGGGGGGGGGGGGGGGGAAAGTGTATATTGTCAAATCAGGTCAAATAATGTGAATATTCGCCAAACAAATGGTGTGAATTTTTTAATTGGGTCTCAAAGGTAAACACCTCGCCTGGGTCATGATTTGGGTCACTCTTTTGGTGTGAAGTATATAAATAGTCCCACATGAAAGCTAAATATGTTTTAAGCGCGCAACGCGGTAGTGGTGTAACCCATTTGTTGATTATTGAAAAGTATGATTTAATATCAGTGTAAAGTGGCAAAAACACAGACAAAGTTTTGTATACAGAAAAACTGAAGCTTAATAAGGAATGCCACATGAAGGAACCAGTACCATAATTTCATTTAGATGTCAGCTATACGGGATACATGATCGTGTAGGTAGCTTTGCCAAAGAATTCGCGTTTGTTGTTCGCACATTCTGTACACGTTTATCACTGCTCAACCAATCGCCAGCAACAGAATTGTCAGCATCAAAGTACATTTTGCTCTCTTACGACTTGTAATACAGGGGTTTGATATTAGTAAAAAGACATTGAGGCAAGGCTATGAACTGTAACGTTATATTCTTATGAACGAAATGTGGTTTTTGAGATAGATTTTCGCATCATTTAGTCGTAAACAATTTTTACTTAAGATAGTAGAGTAATAAACATACAGCGATTCATCATGCTCTTAATCCCTTGAAACAGAACATAATGTGGCTATAAAATTCCAACTGTTTATGAGAATTAGAGGCTAGATATTGAGAAATTCAAATTTGAACAACTGTTTTTAGCCGGAAAAGTTAAGGTGAGTAAGAATAGGTGGTAGAGGTATAACAAGCTTAGACAAAATCATTTAGATTTTCATTCCGAAAACAAAGATAGATATATTGAATCCAATGCCAAACATGAGCACAAGATCAATTACAACAAGCAACGAGCAGTTACAATGCTGACGAAATCAATAAAACAATATATAGGCCACCGAGGGTGAAAACTCCTGAAATTGAAATCAACTACGACAACAATTCAAACATCAAACTATTTTCCATTGGCATGTACTAATTTTTTCGACCATTACTAAGTTCTTTCGACCATTTCGTGACAGTTTTCGGGCCCTTTGAGAAAAAAAATCCCTTTTGGCCGCTTTCCATGCTCGAAACCATTATTTGACGTTATTACAATTGGCAAAGTGTTGGTCAGCTAGCTCATGGCTGCATCGATCGGTACAGATAATGATCAAAAGGAGCGATAGTTGGACTATACATCTAGCGAGTTTTCACGTTTTCATTAGCATTTGGCGGAGCTTCAAGATCGTGAATAGTCGATAACACCTATCGAGTTGTAAAATATGTAAATGAAAAGAAAAAGAATCAGTTCTTAAACCAAATGAATCCACTAGTATTTTCATCTTTCGATTTATCTGTATTAGAAAATAACGAAGTACTAAAATGCATGCTTCCAAGGGGCCTATTGCCTGATTCAAACGATAGAGTAGATGAAGTTGTTATCAAACTCAACGAAACTTTACTCTCTAGCGTCTTTATCAGCTGACTCTAACAAAGACTCTAAAACCCCAAACTGTTATTCATCAGCACGACACTACAGTTTGCAGTTCATTTACAGTTTGCAGTTCATTTATAGTTTGCAGTTCAGTTACTTTGCAGTTCATTTTACTACGCAAACCAACTAAAATGAGATTATTACTTTTTTAAGTGTCTTAACAATCAAGCAGTATGCGAAAGCAACAACATAGCGACGCCAAAAAAAAACAGCAGGGACAGATTATTGATGAGCGTGAATGTCTATCATATAATTTAATATTAGTCATTGAATTCTAATGAGTGGAAGCTTAAATTCAACTGCTAGTAACAACGGCATCAGTTTAATGAACAATTACGATAAATAGTAAATTTTTTCAAACTGTATGTTTTCGTGGACCGGTCCTTTTTAAATGAGTTATGAATATATTTTTGTATGCTGCAGGTACAACGCACATTCCTTGCTTCTATCGTTTTATTTTGATGAACTCCTGTACCGCGAGTTTTAGAAAGGATAGTATGTAGATACCGCGAAAGAGCGAAAATTCGTTTTAAAACATTATCCACATTTGAAATATCATTATCATTACGAATCCTTGCATAAAAAAATATCTTTTGCACTAAAATAAAGCACAAAATGTGCGAAACCTGTCAACCAATTACACAATGGCAAGCCCTTTTTTACTTTTCTAACCAACTTTTTTGCAAATGTATCATCGTTGTTGTTGGACAGATCGATGTTGTCGCGGCTGTTCGTTAAAAATTTAACGAATCTAATAAGTTTCCGTGATATTTCCCATGAACTGTTAGTATGTAAAACGTCCAATAGGGTAAGTGCCACAATTGTTTTGCTATCGATGGGAAAATGAAATATATGAGCAAACCATGGCGGTTTGGAATTTAAAATTAGTTTTGTCATTTAGTAGATTTTTTTTACATATTTTGCAAGACTTTGTACGAGTATGTTAAGCTATTATTTTCGAAAAGTCATTATTTTAATGTTTGCTGTCAAACAGTCAAACAGTCCCTTAACGATTTGCTAGGAAATAGTTATTTTTTCATTTAAGTTTTTATCCTTACTAGAGCTCGGAAATGAGTACAATTGGTTATGAAATAATAAATTTTTGACATCCATAAACTAAACACACACACAAACAGCTTTCGCTAACTTAATCAAGATCAATAATTATGTTATCGAGTTGAAAAATAGCACAAAAATTGGTGCAGGAGGCAAACCGAAAAGCACCAATTGTTGTGCTATTTTCAAGCATCAACTTTATACTTTTACCGCGATGCGATCGTTACTGATCTAGTCCTATTTTGTTTCAAAATGAATGAAACAATAATGTTTTAATAATAACCATGAATTTAAGTGCTTTCCATGAATACTAGTTTCTGATGTAGATTGCTAATAATGGCTGTTTTGATCAACCAGTTTGTTGGTGGATTGTGCCAGCACAGTCATACAATTTTGGCGCTCCAAACATTGATTTTCAGATCAGATTTTTATTGCTTTGGTAAATTTTAAGATTGATGTTTTGTGTTGATAATTCCTAAAGCTTATAATTTTTTTTTTCTAAACTCATTCATCAGAATGTGAACGATTGCAATATCGTTTTTTGGAATAGGACAACAATTGGTCCAAAAATAGGACCATAATCGGTGCAGATAGCACTACAATTGGTACATTTTAAAGGGTTAGGAAAAATGCTATAACTTCTGAATTCCGAACTCAGTCTGAAAAATTGAGCAATGAAAATATAAACACAACTTGTGTCTACCATTAACATCTTAGTCAGTGAATTTTAGTTCAGCGGATTTGGTATAATTGGTACAAATTCTTCCATAATTGGTGCACTTACCTAATGTACATTTATTTCTATACTTACCCTTTCTATTACCACCTGCCAATACCAGGATTTCTGTGATGCGTAATACTGATGTTTTCGTTCTATCAACAAATGCTGCAACAAAAGCGACAATGTGTGTGTATGTGTTTTTTTTTTTTTGTTGTTTTATTGCAGTTACCATTTCTCTCCCAACGACTGTTGTATTATTTTTTCAAAACCCATTTCCGACATTGATCGAGCTAACTTACTAATTATTGAATATTTGATGTAATGTTGTGTAATGTAAAGAAAGCTTTTTCTTCCGTTTCCTCCATGATACCGTCCGTGCTAACCCAAACCGAATCCCTTCTGATCATCATTTTCTTCTTACTTTCATATGGTAAAATTTTTTTATATTGATGAGTATTGATCATTGCAAATGATTGATAAAATCAGCCTGTTCTGTAACACCTCTTATTGTGTGTGTGAGTATGTGTGTGTGTGTGTGTGTGTGTGTGTGTGTGTGTGTGTGTGTGGTATTGTTTGTGCGTGTGATGCCGATGAATGTTGAATAACGAGGACGAGGACGAGCAATGACGTCCATCCCCTTTGGGAGAGGGAGGTGAGGGTGGTCAAACGTCACCGGTGTTAATAAAGTGTAAAGACAACATAAACATACATTTTCTTGTTCAAACTCGCGTTGCGTGAGGAAGTAGGGAAATGAGAGCTATCATATAAAAGACATTTGCCTATGGCGACAACATGGTTCACTAAACTAGTTTGGTGCTATAATAGTGGCTGTTGATTCTTATTGTTCCTATTATTGGGTCCACGTCGGGGTTGGCCTTTAGTAGGTGCACCATTTTTTCGGTTAAAACGCTCCTCCAGCATCAACTCGTGGGCGGCTAGGTCCATTTCTTCCTGGGTCATATCTAGCGCCTCTTGCATTTCCATTTGAGCACAGTGTACTAAATCGAGATCACAATATTTACCCAAACCTTGCTGTGCCAGTACCTGTGAATAAGGGGAAGGACACAAAATTACCCACACACCCAACCTGTTAGCAATCGCATCATTGCAGCGAATCGGTGAACCAAACTACTTACCCTACCCACGAGACTTTCGGCAGAGCCGATTACTTCCCCCGTTAATTTGTGGGGCTCTTGAGGGCTGCTCGGTGTTGAATGGATAAGACGATCTTCTTCGAAATTAGCAACTTGGTTATCTAAAAGGAAAACAGGGTTTAAACATTGATTATTACGCACCTACTCGCGAGCATGCGATAATGAAGCACATTCAATAGTTTAAGCATTATAAACTGATCCAAACTAAACCGCAAGAGGGTCACGGAACCTTACGTTGGCTAGAGTGTAAAATGTAATTGGGATTTGTTGTACGAGTTTTCCTAGCTTCACTGCCTTACGCTACTTGTATCGAAGAAAAGGAGCATAATTGTTGATTTTCCCTTTTCAAACATCACTTGCCGCAAATGAACCGAATTGTGGTTGAAACCCATTGTATTTTCTTATTGGAATAATGATGCTGCTTATAAGAATATTGCATACCGCTGCATACATATTTCGTTTTCCTATTTTTTTTAAACTATTAACTAGAATAAGCAACGCAAGTGGGTGAAATTGATACGAATACACTTATATGTACAATATAATCGAAAGATAAACCAAACAATACTAAATAATGCAATCAAATTATCACCCTATCGATCAATAGAGCTAAATGTTGACAGTTTACATCACAAAAGCACGCAAAGCCATGGTTTAACTTATCGATAAAATAATCTATCAACATAAAATACTAATCAATCACAATACCAACGACTTTGGAGCCGAACTTTACCGGGTATAGGAATATGTGCAGAAGGACTTAGTTGGCATATTTTTATCAATATTATCTATTACGTTTTAAAATGCATGTAAAATCGTGCCTAGCATTAGGAAAGATAGTTCTTTTCACGACAATCTAGTCGTATACTATTTATAATTATTTGTGATTATGCTACACTTTCTGTTTCCATTTCCGTTCCAGCACATGTGATTCTCAACATGGTGCAAGTAGAAACATAGTTGTCGAATGATATTCATAACAATTTGATTATATACATTGTATGCGTGATTAGCATCAAACTGGAACCAATATCTTACATCCTCTCTGTGAGGAGATAAACTAAAATACGACATTAGTGTGTACAGCTAAATAATTGCTTATCTAACATAATTTTCCAAGTATTTCGCTTACACTGTAACAAAAGTAATCGATTATTTCTATGTTGACTTTGTCACGTTTTGTACACCATTCCGAAATAACAACAAAAAATAAACACACACACTTAATGATCAGTATACGTCGCTATAGTAGAACTGCCACATCAATTCACTGATTACGCACCCAGTGAAAACCATATTATGCACATGCTGCCGTTTTGCATTGTTGAGCTCTCAAGGAACAGGCACTCCTGTTACCTGATTACGCCCGCGGCGCAGACTGGAGTATCGCTACCATGTGCTGGCTCTGTGGTGTGCATCAATGAGATTGATAGCAAATGAGAATTAATGTAATCATCTATAGAGGTGAATTGCAGTTAGCGGCATGATAGTTGGATGTGTTTCGTTAATATCCGCATTTTCTGATACCAAATTTGTTGCATATGGAAAGCCGAAACTCAATGTCGTACAAAATAAAAGCATATGTATCTTGGAAAAAAAAGAATGGATATTCTTTTTGCATGATTGATGAGGACCATTTGTTCGGGCGAATGATGGTGTTATGTTATGACACTCTGATAGTTCAATCATTTGTTTAACCGGCAATGCATTCCACACGTAAAACAATGTACAACCATCGATCTTTAACTTACCCATCATGGATCTGTTGTGCGAACCGATGTTAATACTAGTAGCACTTTGTGGGGAAAGAGATTAGGATGGTTAGTTTCATATCGTAAAATCCAGTGGTGGACGAAATTCACGAATGATTCCTTTCACTTCCATATACTCACTTTGCATTCACCCGTTTTAAAATTGTCGAATCGTCTAACACTAGCGGGCGCAGAGGAATGTCACCAGGATTACCTGCGTTTCCCGTTCCGAACCCGTTCCGCCCGAGCGGCTCATCGTGCACGGCATGAAGAATGCTTTCGGCGATGTGATTGTATGTGGTCGTACTGTTAACACAGTTGAGTTTTGGCTTCGTGTCTGTTTGGCTTGGCCCATCGTTTGGCCCCGTCAACACCGTATGCATGGCGGCCGAGGCGGCCATCGACGTGGCGGACATCTTGCTGTTGTTGGCGCTCCACTTCTGCTTCGATCCAAACGGCCCCGGACGGCGAATCGACGACCAAACATTACCAAACAGTGTGTGGTTGCGCTGTTAAAAGGAGTTGGAAACGGAAAACCAATCACCATAGCAACCGCTGCTCATCGCCATCTTGCAAAATTTTAATCACTTACCCGATGCGACGGTTCCGGATTATCGTCACCGATCTCTTCGAGATTTCCCGAAATGGCTCGCTTTAGTTCCGGACCCGCTTCGTGCAATGTCCTCAGTCCGGCCTGTAGCGTCATTGTGCGGCGTTTGTTTTGGTCACTGTTGAGCTTATTATCATTTTCTTTACGCTTCTTAAACCGCCTGAAGTAGTCCTGGATCAGGAACGTGGCGTAAAACTTGCCCACCGTCACCTCGTCATCGACCCCGGGTGGGGGTACGACCTGGTCTAATAGTTTCGGATTCGTTCGCTTCCAGATTTGCTTGATTGTGTTGCGCAACTCCGCGTTGGCATCGTCTATGTTACCCTCCGTTTTTATCTTCAGAGAGGTACGTACCACGGCGAACAGTGTCGCATTGAACAGCACCGTTCCGTCACTGTTTAGCGGCATGTTCATCGATACGAGCCGCTTGCAGGCCACACGGTGCGGACACAGCTTACCGAACCCAAGCGGGGGCGATATCTTACGCAGCAGCGTCACCACATCGAGATGTTTGATGCGACCCTTCGCATCCGGGTCGTACTCGCTCCACAGCCGAACGAACTCGTCCAGATGATGCGGTCCCAGGATGGACCAGTCCCGAGTGAGGTAATCGAAATTGTCCATGATGACGGCCACGAACAGATTGATGATGAGGAACGAGCACAGCACGTAGAACGAGATGAAGTACGGGAAGGCAATGTTCGAACCACATCCCTCCGGGGAACCCGCATCGTCCGATTTCGGGTCACAGTTCACTTCCCCGGGACGGGCGGAACAATCCAGCATGATGTCCTGCCATGCTTCACCAGTGGCCGATCGAAACAGTACCAGTACCGCTTGTGGAAACGTTTGGAAATTGTTGTTTCGATGGATTGATGTGTCATCGTCCATAGCTATTTTTCCAAACACCTGCGGCGATAAGGAAATAGGGACATTAGTTACATCATCATTAATGTTGTTGAATCAATAGTCTGCTATTTTCCTGAAGGTTCATCAGCGAATAGAAAAAGTTATCTTTTCGTTTTCTCATTCTACACACAAATATCATGTAGATGTTAAATGAAAGATGTACAGGTCATATACATTATGTAGATGAATAGAAACAAGCACAGTACAACTGCAATTGAACGCCATAAAGATAGGAAAAATATATCATTTGACGTTGGTCAATCGTAGATCTAAGCCAAAATAGTATTTAAAAAAATACTTTAGAATTTATTCGCTCCAGATGCATACATATCAGCTACAATGGTTAAACAAGCTTTCAACGGTCTTGCTTGTTCGTAACATTTACTCCCTATTTGCGATGTACAACTTACCTGCATTCCAATTACGGCATAGATGAAAAACAACATCACAATGAGTAATGCGACATACGGCAGTGCTTGAAAGGATTTGATAAATGTCCACAAAAGTGTCCGGATTCCTTCACCTCTAGCAAGCAGTTTCACCAACCGCATCACACGAAACAGTCGGAAAAAGTTGATGGAGATTATACTAGATCCACCCTGCGGTTCGGAAGCATGAAAACAGTAAACAAAACAGTACAAAAAATGAGAATTCAGCGAGCAGAAAATCCGCACTCTTGTACGTTGGCCGGCACATACCTTCATACCCTTACTAATGTTAACTTCTGAGTACACGATGTCGATGAAACTACCGAGCACAATTATAAAATCGAACACGTTCCATGCATCTCCAAAGTAGTTCTATCGGAAAACAAAATATCCCATGAAGATAAAACGGGGCCCATTAATAAAAACCAAAAACACTCATTCACCGTCACCAGCAGAGTATCAGCAACGGGTATCTCAATCAGAAAACTTACCTTAAACCTAAACGCCGCTAACTTGAAAACAAACTCCAGCGCAAACACGGCCGTGAAGATAAGGTTCAACAAATCAAGTACCTCTGTATAAATTTCCGGTTGACGGTAAAACTTCATCGAAAGTGTGATCGTGTTGATCATGATCAGTATAAAGATCATGTACTCGAACGGTTGCGATGTTACAAACCACCACACCTTATACTGTATCCTATGCTTCGGTATGTAGCGCCGTATCGGTTTCGCTTTCAACGCAAACTCTATGCAGTTTCGCTGGTTCTTGTCCAGATCGCAGTTTTTATACTCCTGTTCACCTTCGTTTTGGAATGTGACGATAACGAAACCGACAAAGATGTTCACCATGAAGAATGCGATTATAATGATGTAGATTATGTAGTATGCCGCCACTATCGGGCGGAAGTTGTGTATTGGTCCAGAGTCTTCTTCGTGTGAGTCAATCGACACATACAGTAATCTGGATGGGAATGGAAATGAGACATTCAAGTTATGAAATAAAATTACTTTTCTTAACTAACACACACACGCACACACCGCTTGTCTAAAGTTACAATGTTAACACAAACTTAAATATCATAATTTACTCACCCAGGCCATCCTTCAAAAGTAGATACGGTGAAAAGGGTCAGCATAGCTTTCGAAACATCATCAAAGTGAAACCGGTTCCTAGACCAATATCTTTCCTTTGACACAGGTTTATCCACATTGCCATCTTCGTATACTAGATAAGTGCCACTAGAATAAACAACGATCGATACCGATTACCGATGAGACCGTCAACTTTCTTCGGATGATAAAAAAAAACAAATCCCCACTTACTGGCATTCCGATTCTTGCATTTTGGAACCATCCGAGCATGAGAAAAACTTTCCCTATTTTAAGGAGAGGTAAAATATGATTAACATTTGTGCACACTATCGCAGCGACCGTAAAACTAAACAAACGATAAATTTTAAATCACACTCATTTGAAAGCATTGTAGGTACGCTAATGTCTTTGTTTTCTTTGTAACAACTGCATCCGATTAGATAGCAAACAAAGGCTTTACGTGCGTAACATTCCATGAATATTATACAGCACAGTAAACTGTCATACATGCAATGTAAACCTACAATTTACTACTTTCGGTAATAGGTACAATTTACACAAGCGTTACTGCACAACACAAAAGAGTAGTACAATCTCTACACACAGCAGCTCGATTTTAGGGAGTAAAACAATAAACATGCGACACTACCACACAGCACAAACACAACACACACACACACACACAAACGTTGAAAATAAATAATGGACACATACAAACATTCAATTACATTGCCTATGCTAAAATCATCCAAACATTAAGATAAGAAATGCTAGTATGAAACACACGAAACGAATCAAGGCAGTAGCACACGCCATATTTACCAATATTACGAATATTTATGTCATACTTTTCATTCGTTGATGTCCGGACCTTTGCTACATTGTCAATATTGGCCCAGGATTTTTTCGCACATTTAGCAGTGTTTGTAATGTCAATAATTCCTGTACAATTGTACCATCATATGTCTTGCAGGGGTATTCTAGTTTAAAAACAAAAACTTGCGCAGAACGTGTCCCCATTTCAATCAACTGAAGGCAATTAAACTTAAGGTAATGCAGGCTCTTGGGCATTAAAACGTTTTTGTATGGGTAACATACACTTTTTTTCATAACCTACCACGTATACCATTCTTCGTGCTAGAAACACTTTTCTAAATTTGCTTTAACACCGTGACTTATTATTAAGAAATAGTATATCATTTTAAATAATATTTTGGGAAAACTCCCGAATTAACCTATTTATTAATAAGGACTATAAAATGCTTCGCTTTTATTGTGAATTCATGCTTAAACTCAACCGATCATTAAAGGTTTTGGCACATAAAACGATTTCGCTTTGATAGAAATGTATCCCCATATTTTTTCTTACTATAAAAACTGGAAATTTTTCCTTTCCTAAGAAAATTGGATGTAAAATATAAGCCTTTCAATATAAAAGCACATTTGCTTCCTTTTTCGTGTAGCAAAATTTTACTAAATAATTTAAAAAGTCACATTAAAAAAGTTGTTTTCTCTATCGACAACTTATATAACTATCAAAATAGTTTGTCTGCCCTAACATATTACAACTGACACAACAATAAATATTCTCTTTTTTTACAGTTTAATTTCATGTCTCTCTTAGTTCATGGGTTTGTTTGTGTTGGTAACTAGGTACGTAACCATGTAATATGCCAAAGTTTATGTTTAGAATTTGTTTATTTATACAAACTACCAATTGCAACTATTTAATCTTTTAAACTTATATCACTTTTAGATTTACACGTATAACTGGGCTTGTTTACACATACAGCTAGACTGTTGCAAAGGTTTCTTTAAAAAAAAAACAAATCTCTGTACAATCTACATGCATTTTCACATGCAAAACAAAACTGAATATAAACATATTATGCAGAAACGGCTAACATGACAAGTGCAATAATCATGAAGAGAAAAATTATCATCATCACTTTTGCTACTGCAAACGTGTCAGAGACTAGGCGGCATATCTACTAGTGATAACATTTTTCTACTTATGTTGAGAATCTCACAAAAAAAAAAAAAAAATCAACCGGTGTTTCGAAGCTCATTGCCGCGTATTTGTTTATTCCTCTTAATACGTATGGAAAAAATTATACAGAACAAAAACTATATGGTCTAGAAACACTTAACAATTACGTAAAAAGTGTCAGCAAAACGAAAGAAACAAAGGTGACACAAATCACAACGGTTAAACAACATTAAAAACAAAAGAAATCTTTACTGTATGTACAGGTGAGCAAATAAATCCTACACCTATGTGCAGAACTACACATATATGTCTTCCATTACTACTTAGCAACAACTCTTCGGAGTAAAATGTAAAATGTCAAGCTCTACTTAGGAAACTTACAATCTAACATCGTATATGATTCTATCAAATATTAGAAACAAAACACCATAAACAGTAGGGAATGAAAGATAAAGTAGGTGTAGGTAGGTTGCAAAATAGATAATATCATAGGCCAAACTAGACGAGTGAAGTGAAATTATAACAGCCAATAAACGAGCTTTCAATTACCTTAAACAATTGTACTCCAATCACAGCAAACATAAACTGCAAGAGGTACGTCACTAGCATAATGTTGCCGATCGTTTTTATGGCAACTATCACACATTTCACTACGTACTGAGAAGAATTTGAGTGTACGGGAAAGAATGATAGTTTAAAGGTCAGATCACGTTGTACAATGTAAATATTTAGTCGCGGGTTGTACCGCGCAAACGATTCACTACCACCGACACAAGGTTTACGCAATCGTGCCTGGTTCGTAGCACATTGAAATACTCTTGAATGCGGGATAAAAATATAAATTGGTATCAGAATTCAATTAAAAGAACAAGAGAAACTTTGCTAGCATGTTGCCAAACCACTAGCTAGCGAGTGAGTGTGTTTATACAAAATGTTCTATAATCATTACCTTTAAAAACTAAGGAAAACTATACCAAAAATTAAACAGCAGTTTGTTGTTCAACGGCATTGCACAAATTGGTAGTTTAGTAAGACATCAAAAGAGGAAATCGAAAACAAGTAGATAGAAAAGCAAAATAATTCGCATCAGCGTTGATGAGTTCTGGTGTAGTTGTGAAGCACTGGTCAGTTCCATCATCGGCGGGGATGATCTACCAAATCTGTTCAGTCCATTTTAGTTTGAGATTTGTAAAGGTCTGCTAGCACGAAAATGAACGTTGTCTTCATGACCGGATCTTCGCACATTTTCTTGCAAACTATATTGATAGTATACGGCGGAATACATCCACCGAGCCAATGCGATAAACAGAGGGAAGTAAACACCAGCAACCAAACTGAGACTTGAAAAATAGTAAAGCGTTCGTGGACGAAGGGAGAGGGGAAGTTGAAAAGAGAGAAAGGGGGTGGGGGCGAATAAAGAGTAAAGCTAATTATAGCTGAAAGTAAAAGCATTTATTATAAATCATAACTGAATCAAACATCAACAACACCAATGGAAAATTAATTTGTACAGTGTCCTCTGTACGGAGACACCGGATAGCGTTGGATAAAATAGTGGAAAAAACACAATATCAGATAAAAAAAAACACAAGAAATAAACTGAACTAAAGAACAACTCAACAAAAGGAAACGGAAACTCCAAATCAAACACAAATCTCAACGTAAAAGGAATTATAGCAACGCTTGGCCGCACTTTACTTGCGTCCTACCTTATACAACTGCACTCCAATAACGGCGAACATAAATTGTAGCAAACAAGTGACCAGCACAATATTGCCGATGGTCTTTACCGCTACAATAACGCATTGCACAACATGCTGAGAATTATATAGAAGAATTAAAAACGTTGTAAAACAAAACCCAAACAAACTCTGACGGATGAATCATGAACGAATCATACGGTGCAGGTCGCAGTAGGCATTAGTAATGTTTCGTAATAGCCATGAAAAATAGCCGTGCGAGAAGCTTTCATACGAAAAGCTCCTGTGAGCGAAACAGGCATATCCAAAATGTCAAGATGTCAAGATGGCGTTCAAGCGGTAAAGGAATCTTGCATCTTCCGTCATAGTCGTAGGGCATTAGGACCAACCCAAGCTACCCTAAGCGGTCACTGGTGACACTGGTGCAACATCTGCTCCATCCCCGCGTCATACTTTTGATTTATTATTCAAACTCACTGAAACGATCAACGATGGCAACGACGGCCTTAGCAACGACGAAGCTTACCTTCAATCCTTTAGCACGATTAATTGCACGCAATGGTCGAAGTACGCGCAGTACACGCAATATTTTTATCACAGAGATGGCACCGGAACTAAAACGAAAGACAACACCGCGTTACGAGCCACTCTTCACCCACTCTGCATCGCTACAGACTCACCTGAAGAACATCGATATCAGTGATACGCATACGACCAGCAGATCCAGCAAGTTAAATGCCGACCGACAGAATGCACCATCGTGAAAGAGAAAGCCGTACGAAACCAACTTCAGCAGCAGCTCGATCGTAAACACCGACGTGAAGAAGTAGTCAAAGTAGTTCAGTATTTGATTCCTTTCGCTGTTTGCGTTCAGTGGATCTTCAGCCGCCAACATGGCAGAGGAAAACATGATGCACACGAGAATGATATTGCCGAACGTGCTATGATTGCACAGCCAGTGACAGAAAATGCGGAATCTGTGGCAGTGAAAAGGGAGATACAATTGTACAATGTTAGCATCAGGATAGCATACGTTCGTGCAGCTTTGGGTGGCAAACTAAAACTAGCTATTAGTTGGATTGGCGGTGGGAAGGGCCGTTAAATGCTGCATGGCAGAAACATCAACAAACAGCCGCGTATGTTTCAGAATCATTAACTGGTTCAATTTACTCAATTTATCGCTCGTTCTGGGTTGTCCGATTTTAATTATTCGCGCTAGCTGCTATGTGTGTTGCGAAAAATACACGCTGAATATGAGCTGGACACTTGTTCAAAGCATTATTGGCTAACGCAGCAGTGATTTTAGTTGGAATATCATACATCTAGCAGTTAATGGAAAGGTAATGCCGGGATCCTCGCTGTGCCAGTGTTATATTCGCAGGGCCTCTATGCGCGACAAGCCAATCGATGCGCTTATGCGAGCGGGACATTAAGTTTACGGTTCGCAGTACGCAGAACTAATTTCTGCTTCCATTGAACATCAGACGCACTGCAACTATTCTGGACATTCGCCATTAGTCGACAGGGTAGGTATAAGCAATGTCACCGTGTTAAGGCATGCCTGCCAACAATCAATCAACCTGTTTGTCTTGGATAGTATAAAAAACGCTGAACCATCCGGTATCGGTAGAATCGTATTGATCACATTCAACTCAGACATTCGACGTGGCCTAGCCACCCGAAGCCCCCCATCTTGTGAATCTGTATTGTGAAACATTTCAACGAAAAGTAAACGGAAACGAAAGAGAAAATTGTTAGTACTATAGACCTTGGGGGCACCCAACGGGACCAACGGCTGTTAAAACGGCTGTCGACATCGGAAAGCACTCTCCGCACACTTTCCAATGGTGTTTTAAGCATCGCTAGCCCGGCCGGGTGCCCGTACAAAATTACCTGTTCGTTGGGGAGAAAATGAGCAGGGCGTTCGATTTGGGAATGGGTTTTTTCGATTTCTTCACGCTTAGTTCCGACAAGCGACGAGGACGTGCGGAAGCGGCTGGCGGCTCATCGAATGTCTCACCTACAAAGGCAAATGGTGCACGTGTTGCTAGCGTGTTGGACAGCTTCACTGGAAAAAGCTTTCCACCTACCTGGCGTATCCTGCTCTTCGTATCCTTCATCATCTTCCGCCACCGGTATCTTGGAGTCCGAATCGTGACCGTCATACTCGTCCGACCTACGAACGTAAAACGTTGTTATCGCAATTTTTGGATGCATCAAATTAGCATGAGATCTCACATTCGGACAAAACTCGTACTCACATATTCATGGGATCATTATCGGAATCCAGATTGTCCTTATCGTGCTCCATGAACCCATCGTCACCGTGCTCGGTCGGCGTTGGTTCGTGCGATAATTTTTCCTCCTCACCTTCACCCCCTTCGCCCTCTTCCTTTTCAACCGTCGTGAGAGAATCCGCATCGGCTAAATTATCCACAGCAATGGCCAAGAAAACGTTTAACAAAATATCTGTTCACGTGTGCACGTTAAGGATAAAGTACAATACAATGTTTGAATGGAACAGAGTGTTGAATGCGAAATTTCACACTTTTGCAAAAGGATACAGTTGCCGCAAATGAACAGGATGATGAAATAAATGCTGGCAATGATTCCAAGGGAAGCCACCCCACCATACGCCTGAATGCCATCGTACATCACTGTGTTCCAATCTTCACCCGTTAGTATCTGTAGGAAACGAAGCATAAGAAGAAGAAGGAAACACACATAGGTTACAGCTACTCTTCTACTCCGACTAACACCGTGCCAGCGGTCATTCGTCATTCAACCCACCTGAAACACGGTCAGTAAGCTTTGCACAAAGCTGTCGAAATTCGACCGCGGTTTATCAACCGAGCTGTTGAAATTAAACTTTCCACCGAACACCTGCATGCCTAGCAGTGCGAAGATTACGATGAACAAAAACAGCAGCAGCAAGAGTGACGCAATCGATTGGATAGAGTTTAACAGTGAGGCTACTAAATTCGACAAAGACTGCCAGTACCTGCAAAGGAAATAACGTAACATTTCCATTCGTATTTCGGAGCCTTTCTTCCGAAAGAACCTGTCCACGGGTAGAGGACGGGCACACTTACTTCGTCACTTTGAACACACGCAGTAACCGGACGCATCGCAGGACGGACACCCCGAGGGGAGGCATAATTTGGGTGCTAGTTAGTATCATCTCACCTATGCTGCCAATCACGACGAAACAGTCGAACCGGTTAAACAGTGACACAAAGTAGCCCTGAAAGCCCAGACTGTACATTTTCAGCAACATTTCCATCGTAAACAGTGCCACAAAGAACATGTTTGTGTATTCTGCAATAAAGGCATAGGTAAAATTTACGATATTTTTTTGTTCCTTTCTTGAAGCGATCGATGCCACACTTCAACTCACCCTGAAAATCATCCAACCACGGTGGCTGCCGGTAATGCTCGGTGGCTAGGACGCCGGTATTCAAAAACACCAGTATGATGATGAGCCAATAGAATGCTTGCGATTTCACCGCTTTGCGGCACGCACGCCGTAACCGCCGGTTGACACGATCGATCGATTTGCGCTTCCGGGCGAACCACGACTCATGCTGCACCTCCCCATCCTCGCCCAGATTGTCCGACGAATCGAGCTCGATGGTGTTCTTCAGTTTTCCCTCCTGCATTCCGCTCGCATCGTTGTCCGGATCGATGTCCTCCGCCTGCGTGATCCAGTCGAGGTAGCCGCGCAGATCTTCCTCGATCTGTTGCTTTTCGCGCAGCTTTTGGAAATCACCCCGGTTTTTGGCCTTCGTACGCTCTTTGGAAAACTCACCGCTAAGCACACCGAGAATGAGATTCATCACGAAGAACGCACCCAGAATGACCATCGAAATAAAGTACACCCACTGCCAGCTGCTGCCCATGGCATCCTCGATCTGGAACGTAATGAGAGAAACGTTAGTTTTGGTTGCACCCCCTTTAACCCCCTGACCGGCAGTCGGATCGCACTCACATAGTAAAGCATGTCGGTCCAACCTTCGAGTGTGACGCATTGAAAGACGGTCAACATCGAGAGACCAAAGTTGTCAAAGTTGGTGATGCCGAAGTTAGGACCTTCCCAGTAGTACCTGCAAACCATTTCGGGCGATATGGTGTCACAGTGAAAGCCATCCTCTCCACACGGATGCGGGTCATCCATTATCTCGCCTGGGAATGGGGGCCAAGAATAGAGATATACGATATACGAACATTGTCGTAGTCGAACAAGTCGTAGTTTGGAGCATCGGCTAACGTACCGGTCTCATTGTGGAAGCAGGATTTGTGTAGTTTACCGGAGAAAAGCTCGAGTCCAATGATAGCGTAGATGATTATCACAAACAACACCAATAGGGCTATGTGTAGCAAAGGCACCATGGCACGAAGGATAGAATTCAGGACAACTTGCAAACCTGCGGGTGGGAAAACCAATAGCTCAAGTTAACCGGATCGTGCGAACATACTTCCGCTTAGCCGTAGCTCGGGATACTCACTCGGGACTCCGGATACTAAACGCAAAGGTCGCAGAACTCGAAACGCTCGCAGCGCTTTCACGTCGAATCCCTCCTTCATGAGATTGGAAAGTGCAGTGGATATCATGCTGTGGATACGGATACGTGTGTTATGTTTACGAGCTCATTAACGAATCGAATGAAAAGCAAAGGCTTTCACACGGAATCTAAAATCAGACTCACACGTCTACAGGAAGCAAGGAAGTTGGGCATTTTTTATGGCTCCGAATGGAAGCGATTGTTAAGGTTTCGAAGCCACATACTTACCCTATAACAACGATGGTAAAATCAAGTATGTTCCATCCATTGCGTAAGTAAGATCCTGGATGTAGTATGAACCCGTAAGCGATCAACTTCATTATACATTCTGCGGTAAAAATCACTAAAAAAATATACTCGATCTTTTCTAGCGCGGCGTTTGTGCTATTAGAATCACTGTTTGGAAAAGGGGTGTATACGGCTAAGGCAACACAGTTGGCAAAGATGGTCAGCAGGATCAAGTATTCGAAGGGCCTGGAAAGACGAGAATCAATCACAACAGTCATGTCAACCACAACGACCTCCGGTACACTTACTTCCACTCTACTATTGCGATGCATAATTTCCGAAGCGGGTTCGTTCGCGTTAAACAGAACAGTGCACGCATCGGCCGATCAGGCTGCGGTTTGACACCTGCACGGCGTGTCGGTTTTTTCGGGGCAATCGGTATGGTCGTGCCACCGATATTGATTGCACCACCACCTGTTGCTCCCATCGGATCCGCACCGACTCCACCGCCGCTGCCACCGCCGCCACCCATCGGTCCCTCGACCGTGCCAGTTCCGGACATATTGTGATGGGGTCCTCCGGCACCCTCACTGCGTGCGGTAGGGTTCCCAATTTCGGCATCGTCCATTTTTGCCGCTGCTTGTGTCATTGCCGTCGTCGACTTCAGAGTAGTTTGCCATACATCAGAGAGCGAGTGTTGCCGCTTGAGGAAGAACGAGCGGGACGAACTTTTCTTCTGCGGGCGAAGTACGGTGGACTTCACTGACACCACCGGTTTGCCACCGGTTGATTCGCCACCTGCGCGATTCGGTGCACGTTTTTCCGATGCTTCAGTGCCGTCCGTACCGTCGGTCCACTTTTTCGCTCCGAACGCTTTGTTGCGCGAAAATGATTTGTTTAGTATGCCGAGAAATTGATTATGATGTTGTTCACGCTGTTGCTCATTCCCCTCCGCTAGTCGGGGCGCCAACGGGTAAGCCGGGTCGGATGTGTGAAATGCACCAATCAATTTGTTGCCCGACGACAGCACATCCTTTAGCTTGTGTTTGTTACGTCCTTGATTCGCAGCCGAAATGTTCACCAGAAGATCCCCTGCGGAATGGAAGGAAATGTGTAACGTGCGAATGCAAGTACCAACCGAAAAATGCAGACTTCCTAAGCGCACGAAGTCGACAAGGCTTTAGCTTCGTGCTTCCAGGTGCTTTCTCCAGCATTGCAACCCAAATAACCAAAACTACTCCGCCCGTAGCAATCTTACCGATGGGAAAGCCTGGATTGCTTTTTGGCTGCTGATGCTCCGCGGATTCCAGTGGAGGATCCATGTTATCTAAAGCCATAATTGCTACCCCGCTCTGTCTCGCTACCAAGTACAATGCGCTCGCACAAAAGCTCTCTACTCCCTCCTTACTCCATCGTCGCGTTTACTTTCCGATCCTTAAGCATCGCCATCCGTTTTCGAAGCAGGCCCTACTTTACTTTGCTCTCCGGTAGCACAATCCCACATCCTGTCGCACACCCAAACCGAATTCTTCCCAATCCCGCACACACCGCGTTACGATGGTTTCGCTATCAAAATTTGCCTCATTTGCCCATCCATGCTAGCGGCTGACCGAATTGGCCCGAAACGGTAAAGGAATGCACAACGACGAAACTCGTTACTCAACTAAGAAGGAAGCACTTGCACTAGTAATAGCTCGATGCCAGCAGCGTTCGGTATATTGCTATATTGTGCAAGACGGTGTAGGTGAACTAGTTCTACTCATAATGATATATACATATGTTGTCTTTGCTGAAATCGGCCATCGACCGGATTCTAATGGATGATTTTGCAGGATTCTTCACGCTATCGCCCTCATTCGTATCCTTATCGCATCACCCGTACTGGTGGATTATAACTTCTCGTCCTTCTCATACCAGTGAAGCACTCAATCAAGCGACACACACTAAATATCTACGGCAGCAGAGCATCGGGAGCTATCAACACTAGGAATGTATGTTATCAACACGACAGTTGTTAATCTCCTCCTCCCGTGTGCTGTTGTTAACTATGTTCGTTTTTTTCTCACCGCACGGTGTTGCATTAGAAACACACATTATAATTGTGCACTACAGTTTTTGTTGATTGAACTTCAGCTCTGCACTTTCTATTTTCATTACTTTTGTTTAGCTTCTCGCTACAGGAGGGATTGTGCATATAATTTTGGTTGCGTCGGTGTGCGTGCGTTTGTAACCTCAAGCAAGCGTCGACGCATAAAGTGCGCAGGATCCGTTCGTTTTCCATCTCTTTCCATCAACCACGGAAAGCTTTTTTCCGACTCGCGTAGCTTCAGCCGTGCATCGTCTCTTGGTTTTCTCCTCATATGATACTTTTTATGCTACTTCCACTAAACCACTTTCTCGCTACCCTCCGCGAGCGTTCCTCAAATGCATTGTGTCTCTTCCTTTCCCTCCCATGATTTCTCTATTTTTACTTTCCCATCTGTTCACTTTCGTTCTGGTTTCGTCTCCACCAGCAACATAATCGGGAAATGCTTTTTCTGCTCACAAACATGCTGCGCGTACCGGAGAAGACGTCCTTTTTCCGGACGCTTGAACAACCGGTATAAAGTTACTTAGGGCAAATCGAAGAACCCTTTGCTTTTTGATCTACAGTGAGTCTAATACAGTGCCAATAATCGAGGTTGATTCTTTTATTGCAAATTTTTCACGCACGCATCGAATCATTTGAGATTCGATGGAATTTAAGATGCCAAAAATTTGCATTATTACTGGCCACTATAAACCGATAAATTCAAACATTCTTCATACCGTTTATGGAAAATAAACAAATATTGATCTTTCTTTTATTCAACGACAATTTATTTTAATGATTGAAAATGTGAGTCTAATTTTGGGTTCGTAGGTCCACCCGTATCCTTTCCACAATTGCAACAAAATCGTCATTATCGTTCGGTAGGAACGAAAATGTCGTATGATCATATTCTTCGCAACATTTTATTTTAACCAACGCTACACCTATCTGAACCAATACATTAAGTATTGATACCAATCAGTAGCAATAGCGAATAGTAAAAAAGTGATCCACCATTTTCCCTTCTGACCGTGTTTGAATAAGCCGTGTTTGAAAAAAAAACTATATGATTTTAAATTTGAATCAAATCTAGGAGTAAATTGATAACTCGGGACTATTTATGGGTTGTGTTAAACCGGTGGTTTTGTTTTTATTTCAGCAATTGTGTTTTATTTTATAAACCGTTTAGTTTGCGACCCTACTACTTCCCGGTGTCTTCCACGGTTCTCTCACAACAAAACACAAAAAAAGAAGAAAAACATAAAATAGAGTGTTTTTTTTCATGTTAATTTCCAACTAAATTCAACGGAACCTTCTTCAGTTTGGTAAGCGTCTGATATCTATTCTGCTTTTTGGGTGGCTCATCATTGGCCAACAGCTAAGCCGTAAGTAGCTTGTGTACTCAGCACTATAAGATTAAAGATTGTTTGGACAGTTAACAAATATATCACCAACTAATATAATATTTTTGTTTCACGAAGCACCAGTTGATGCACCGTCGTTGCTGTTTTACTGCTATTGAACGTATCCAATGCTGTTGAACTCATGCTAAAATCACATTTCATCCTAGCAAGAACTTATTATCCGGCTGCTATAGTATAATCCTCCATACTTATACTTATAGTCCTCTATAACGACCCCGTAACTCCGATAAGTCTCGTAACTTTTCGTAAATCTGTAGGGCAATCGCATATATTAAGTTAACCCAACCAAGGGGTCGTTAAACTAACGGTAAAAGAGGTAAACGCTTTCCGTGACCATAGGAAACTCGCGTTCGGAACCATCTGGTAACAATAACTCAAAAAGTTCTGACTATAAATTTAAATTATGATACACAACCCAACACCCCTAAACTATATAAAAATAATAAACTAATCTTGTAAATTCATACCGGTATGTTGGCTAAATTTTACATGGTTCGAAACAACTTTTCCATTGTTCGAAACAACTTTTCCATTCTAAATGTCCATTATAGTAAAGAAATAGGCCGCCATATATATTCGTAAATCGGAGGCCAACTAGTGGCTCAACATCTGCGAGCAATCTAACTTAAGAGCACGCTTAACCGCACTACGACCACCAAAAGTCACTTATGCTTACATTTCGCTTTAGTAAACACAAATCGTAACGGGATTCTTTTTTCACAGTTGAAATTGTTTTTTTTTATATAGCTGGAAACTGATAACATTCATTAAAGCATTACTTCTACTATCAAATATCCCCAAAACAGCACGGAGAGCACATTGCAGTCGTTTGAATGGGGTAGTGATAGAAATTCCTCGCCTACTGTTGTACACTTTTCTCTAATGGTGTCGTTTTCATTTAGAAAGGGAAAGGTGATGTATAAATAACATCCTCCTGTACGAATAGCAAAGGTCTTCATAGTTTGACCTTCTAATTTGAGTATGTGGAATTAGTTCTCTTGGTTATTACCGTATACCTCGTTTATTTGAGCATTCCTTCGTATCAGTAACAATCTGTCGAAGAGCACATACATATGGCGAAAGGGGAAAAAGAGCTCTAAAGAAGTATTAAATCCTACTATTTGATGGAAACCATTTTTCTTATCGTTTGTCTTTTGTCTCATTGGGTAAGTCATTGGGATCGACGGCAATGTATTTCCACCGTTTCATACTTTCCTGGGTGTGCAATAATCGTCCGCATACCGTGTTTACTACATTCGCGGCATTCATAGAAAAATGTATGAATCAGACTTACCATTCACGAAGGGATTGGACCGAGCTACACAGTAAATAGAAGCTATAGGCTTGTTTTATTCCTGGCGTGAGTCATAAATACGCATGGCCACCATGCTGCTTGATATTGTACACATGCACAGCACTCTAGAAACATTTCTAGAAAGCAGCATTCATCTTTGAATTGATTAAATTTTTCTTCTCATATCTCGTGGTACTACACACACTGCACACATATCACAACTCACGCGTTTCTTCCTGTTGTTTGTAAAAACGCGCATGCGTTTAACACTCAACTTTCATTAGCTTGCTGCTGGGCCCGGGTTAATCGAAACACACTGCTACTGCCTGCCGCGGCACTTTTCCCACTGTACTTGCATACATATTGTTACCAGTTAAAAATAGAGCTCCCTTTCGTGAGTTACTCAATGTAGTTCCGGATACGAGAAAACGGATGCTGACGATTGATTCTTACCTTGCAAAGAAATTGATTCAGCTGGTTTAATACCTATGCACAACACGCATTCCGACACTCACGATCGAACCCTACACTGATATTGATATCAACAATACCTTAGCAATCAAAGGTATTCTGTACGCACACCAAACCGCAGCTCATGTTCGCGACGCAACTTGCCATGTGGAACTGGGGAAATCTTTTCTGAATGGTGCGTTCAGAGTCGATCGCGGCAAAGCCATCGCGCATGCGCCGATTTGGTATTGTTGCAAGTAGTACTAACATTAAGCTGTCATTTTCTGGTTGGCACATTTATAGCATGCTTAATACTATTTATTAGTATCACTATTATTAACACAATGATTAGACACTAGGAAAATATTCACGATACACTATACTTACAATACATAAGTACAACATTCCATGCTTATCTCGTTCCGGAAACATTTTGGTTTAAGGTAAACTTAGTGATATAAATTCATAACATTGAAAGTTATCCGTCCGTTTATTTGTGTACGCCAGCATTTCTATGTGATGATATCAATTATCAAGAAGAGATAATCAAGCTATGAATTAATAAATGTTTGTTTTGCGCAGCATACACTTGGATGTGTTTCCATTTTCCTTTAACACAAATCTACTTAAAAATGCCATAATCAAAGTCTAATCACTTGAACAACGAGGCGTCTCCCCATACGAAGAATATTAACCTGGAAAATAACCGTTAACTTATATGTAGTCTCATTGTATCGCTATAAATCAAAACTAATTGAATTAGGGCATTAAAATAGTTTTCCAACATTCTGTTGTCTATGCTATGAATAATTTAAATTCTTTTATGCTTTTTACGAAGGACACATTTGGAGTTCCATTCTATGTTATTTATGATTCAATATTCGACAATACGGCATACGCATAGGCCGTTATAATTTTTAAATTAAGAAAAATGAAAAGATGTTATCTTCGTTTCAAATAGTTGCAAACATAAATAAATAAAAAATAATTGCTTCAAATCAGAATGGCACATTTTTGTTTCTTTGCAATCGCTCTTGCCTCGGTAGCTGAAGGGTCATGAGGAACAATATGGTATGGTATATTCCAGATCAACAAAAATCTTTTTCCGTATGTGTAACGAAGTCGATTTGCGTAAGTAGAATGAACATTGAATTTTTCGCAGGAACACGTCTGCACATAGGAAGCAACGTACGTCTTGAAACGGCAGAAATACTGCAAAGAACCCTGCTGGAACGTTTCCTCTAAAGAAATCGGTATCGAACTATACCCGAAAAACAGGTCAATAAATCCATAATTCAATGTGCTATACAAAAAAGAAGACTCTTCATCACGAAAGCTCTGTTGTTTGGAAGATATTATTGTGAAATTTATAATAAATAATATCACTCATTCAGTCATATCTAACCGAGCCAATCTAATTCAATTCAAACACGGCGGTCATTAGTTCAGAAACGTACCAGATTTAGCGCTTTCGTCGCTATACGTCACTGTCAAAGGTCGATGTTTTTGGCGCTGACTTTTTCAAATGTCACGATGAAAATCATTTGCTTACACATTTATCGGTTTGCCTGTGTTGGTTATGCTACATAATGATTAAAAGAAATTATCAGGTAAGTGTTTATTGAACTTGCGCATATATTCAGTGTTGTTTTACGATGTGTATTTTCAGATTCATCACAAAAATTCTGTGGTTGTTTGAAGAAACTACTTTGTTACTGATGTAATCCTATCTAGTTTTTGAACGCATCAAACTATATTATCTTAAAATAATCAATAAATTTAACCGCTTTCCATGGAAACTTTTTTATGATGTAGATTTGTATTAACGGCTGTTTTGAATAACTAACAAACTGTCTATTGTGCCAGCACAGTCATACAATTTTAGCGCCCCAAAGATTAATTTTCAATTATAATTTTTATTGCTTGGGTAAAATTTAAAATTAATATTTTGAGTTGACAATTCCTAAAACATATTAAGCTTTATTTCTAAACTCATTTTTCAGTTTTTTCAATAGCACAACAATTGATGCCAAAATAATATCATAGTTGGTGCACATAGCTCAACAATTGCTACATTTTAGCGGAATAGGAAAAACGCTATAAATTGTGAATTACGAGCTCAATCTGGAAACTTGAACAATATAAATGCAAATAAAACTCATATCTACCATTAACTTAGTGTTATATTCGGACGGCTCCAGGTACACTTTATAAACCGAACACTTATTTACATTTACAATACGCTTAGCTTTATTCTCTGCTTCTGATCAGCCCCAGTTCCCGAACGTTAATCGCCCGCTGATTCCCGACACAATCGCGCTAGCCCGCGCACTCGTCACTCAGTGGCGCGTACTACCTTAACGGCGCGTTAAGGGGGCCATCCACTTCGTTACCACAACAAGGATTACTACCTACTTTTTCTGTGCGAAAAGGGAAAAGAAAAATGTGCAACAGACACTATTGTTACAATTTTCTTTAATATTAAATACCATACGTTTAATTACACAAACACAAATGATTCAACACTATAAGATAAAAGTTTAGGCGAATATATTTATCTTTCTTATGTATTGCGATGACATTGGAGCTTTTAACGCTTAAGTAACTTACAACGAATGTTTCATTCGCCCTGTTAAATGTGTTTTGTTCTTTTTTACATTCTATGTCGGCTATAAATTAAACGGAGGAACATAAAACAACAGGTCGCTGACCCTAGTTGCCCTGGTCGCTGGTAGGTGGTTCCGTTAAAAACATCTAAATTGCAATCCATGCTGGTGAAGTCGATATTTATTGATTTTGCGGCACAATAGGATGAAAAATGTAAAGATACGAAAATGAAAAGTAAAATGATTGATTAATCTGATAAAGTTAAGGATTTATCCTTTGTGAACTTACCATCCGTGGTACAAATACTGTTAGAATGTTCTAGAGAATATTATGCACATGTATATTGTTACGGAGCTACGTTATTGAGCTTTCAGCAGTGCGGCATAGCGCACACATCCGATAAACTATAGCCCTGCAGAAAGTGATGGCTGGAAAGACAAGAAAGACAAATTCGGCTCCTTATGACGAAGGACAATCGTTACTTTGGGTATAATTTGCCAAATTCCTCACAGTCTGCCAGACGATGCTGTCGCTCACACCGTGGGCAGTTTTGTTGGTCCGCCAATGTGGCACTACTCGGGCAGGCTTGATGCTCCGGTTCTCGCGATGCCGATGGTTGCTGCCGAACCAGTGTTCTTTCCGCATTAACGACACTTCGGATATCCCGAAGTCGATGCATGTTAATCGAATGCTCATTATGGTCGTTGTTTTCCATGTAAGGTCAAGTGTTAAAATTTACTCTATCTTGTAACTTGGGGTCGTAGGGGTTCATAGAAACGAGACCAAAAGGAGGCAGCGGCGCAATACAAGTTGCGTATACGCAATGATGGGTTTGAATTGGAATCATCTGAGGTCGTCATCGGTCGGCTTAAGTAAAAAAATCTTTCAGAACGGTCCGATGTACGAAACTAAAGCAAGAATAGGCGAGAGGATTAGGCAACAACGGATAATGTATCAACAGACCTTCTAGAACAATAAACCCTATAACCGAACCGAAGAGCTATGCGTCTTGGCCTAAATGGATGATGATGATGAAAAGCCCCACTCTCAAACACCGGTATCGGAACGAAATTGTTACTCTTAAAGTGTTGTGGATAGGAGTTTTGCTCCTTGGGACTCCTCGAGTGACAGCGGATGCTGTCACCGAAGGATGTCCCCACGATCGTTAGTCACGATCGGGCGGCCGACGAGACAACACGACGAGAGAGACTAGTGACAAGGTCATAACATAAAGAAATGGTGGCACTGAAGAAAATTTCAAAAAGCCCATACAGCCATTCACATTCATAATTTCCACGGTATGAGTGGGACTAGCTCACAATGTTTCAGGATTCTTCTACAACATGCAGTGTAGTTTATGGTGTTACCTTGCGAAGCAGAGAAAACTAATGTTAGTTTAATTGCCCACATACAATGCTCAATAAACGAACATTGATGTGACCTTCCAGTCTGTGAACACAATGGAACTTGTGCGCGTGCATGTCGCAAACTTGTTTTCTCTCATTGTTTTTTTTTTCATCTAATTAATCAATAAATCAATAAACAATCATAGTTATACAGATTGCGTGCGAAACAGATCGCGAGATCAAAAGTGAAAGGAGTCAAGAATGTACCAATGCAGTCGGTAATAAACAAAAGCGCACGCACGGCTTTTCCTAACACAAGTAAAATCGTGTCACGACTGTAACCCCTGCTATCAAAATATTAGTATATAAGCAGCTCAGTTTTTTAAATAAAATCAGGTACCCCACAGAGAAATATGTTTATATCTGTTTATGCTAACCCACGAATTCTAAAATCTAAAAGCAATCTAAAAGTTCCTAGCTGAGCTGATTTTCCGAATTTCGAACAAACACGCCAGCGCCAGATGTGGTACGTTTCCCAACTAATGACCGCCGACCTAATCACAGAACGCAACTCGATAGTATAAACACTGTGACAGTAACGAAAAATGAAAACAAAATCATTCTGACATCCAAGAATTATGCATAACTGTTCTCTCTTTTACTCACACAGGCAGTTGAATTAATATAGAAGTTATAGGATATATTTTTCCCAAAAAATATGAATTAAACTAATATTTGTTGGTGTGTCCACTTAGCCGTGTGAATAATGTGCGATTGGTTAATCGAACCACGAAATAAAACTTCAATTTGCGGAGTTTACAATACTGTTTCCATAATCCAATAGAGTTGTTGCTGTTGACCTTGCAAGTGGCGTGTAAATCCAAAGACCACCGTATCACAACAAGTGTTCGTAAATTTCCACTTTACTTACATTAGTCAGAGTTTTGAGAACAATATTCTGTCTGGACAGGAACAAATAGTCTGGTTGGAGGTAGGCGCTTGTGATTGAAGTTGATATCCCGTGAAAAAAACCTTCGAACTGATGTTGTTTTTGCAATTCACAGCTTTTGCGATACACCGAAGCGCGTCGCAGCGGAACAATCCCGATTATCAATCGCAAGTGGTGGTTAACTAAGCCAATGGGAAGAAAATTCGACATGGAGAAAAACATTAATGCTGGACCAACCACTACCGACGCTGAGATGGCTTACACCAACAACGTCACGACGGATAATTCATACGCATCCAGCTCCGGGAGTGATTCGGAGGAAAGCAATGCTAGCCTGTTGGAACGAAGTAGCCTACTAAGCAACAAATTTATGCTTCCAAAAGATCTTTGCGATAATGGAGCTATATTCGATGAATTCTTTTCACATTCGCTGTGGGATTCGCTTCCTCCTGTCGTGCAACAGCACTTAGCAAAGTTCCTACCGAATGAAACTGACGATCCGGCGTCATCGCAAGCGGCACAAGTGGTGCACTGTTTGTTAGCGAACAAACTGCAGCGGTTCGGTCAAGATCAGATGAGCATTTTGCGGCACAAACTATCGGAAGGAAACTTTCGTGTGGATATGGCAAGACTACAGAATAGCATGACAAAATCGATTATGAAAGACAAGCGTATGGTCGAATTTCAGCGATTAGCTCGCTTAGCGCAGAACGTAGTAATGTCCCGTGAAGCTGTTTTGCTAAGCGAACTGCAATCGACCGGCACACACTTACTGTCCAAGTCCGGGCGCGTAATGGACAACTGCAAACACCGCCGACGCTGGGGATTTCAATTGAATAATTCGTCAGAAATGGAAAAATGCCAAACACAAGCGAAAAAACGGTACCTCAGTGAAATTGTCACCGTATCCGACGAGGTGGGCTTATCACTGAGCCTCTCTGACGAAGAAGATTGTTTGCATGCCCTGCCAACTGTACCCGTGCGAAAGCAGCGACGAATGTTCGGTGGATCGCAAATGAGTGAACAATCGTATGCAAGTTCTGCAGGAGTGGCAGCAAGCACTAGCAATGGTGGAGTTAAAAAGTCTAGCATCCCCAGTAATTGCAATGGAGCTGGTGGAAACACATTCGACGGTACCTCGTTCAATGCACCGAAGCTGTTTCTCGTCACCGAAGAACACTACAAGAAACTGCTACTAGAGCACCGAAAGCGAAAGGTGGAAGAACCAGACCATCCGGAGTTAAACTTAGATGGAATCAAAATGAAAGATGTCGTAAGTCGCACACAAATAGCTGCCGGATACCGGCGAATTTTACCCCTACCGAAGGTGTACAGCTCTGAATCAGCTATTGAATCACAAGGAGGCAAGGCAAGAATGAAATCACATAAACCATTTAAATTTCATCGTACTTCCCACGATCATGATAGCTCCCATAAACAGTTCGAATTAAGGGCTCGTGAACAGAAGGATAATTTTGCAAAAGCAAAAGGTGAACCAGCATATGAGCCGATGACTAAACCGAAAGATGAACAACCACCGCCCAGTGTATTTGAGTCGAAACCTCTTACGGCCAATCTATTGGTCAGCAAAGAAGAAAATAGCATTCTCTCCAGTAATGTAATAAATGCGTCAGTAGCATCAGCGGCAACCTCCGCAACAGTGGCATCTAACGCATCATCCGTAGCAATACAAGAACCTGTGACAGTCCTAAAACAAGAAGTAAGCGTGTTACAGACTTTGACGTCAGCTCCAAACCCATCGATGGCGAGCCTCGTGTCGACAGATGGCATCGAATCGTACACAGCGGATGTAGATTCTACAAACTGTGTGTTCGGCAACGAAACGCATGCATGTTTTCTCTCTCTTGTACGTGATCTGTTCTGTTCCAATCCAGACCATCGCTGTACGATAATGGAACTGCAGCAAAAGTTAGACCAATGGTTAAAAGGTCCCGCAGCGACACGTAACGTTTGGTTCGAGGAGTATCAAACTAATGGCGATTGGCACACAACTCTGCTGTCCGCTGTACAGTTTCTGGCTGGAGATTATCAGCATCAACCAGAAGATTTTGTTCCGTACATTGACCATAAAGTTGCCCTAAACATTCTCCAATGGATAGGAGCATCCCGTGACGCCGACAGTCGGCTGGTGCCGCTCTGTGCGTTTTGGCAGAGCAGAAAGGATGAGATTCACAAATTTACCGGTACACAGACGCTTTTGCACGCCTATACACCATCTTCCCGTTCAGATGATTCCGGAATGCAAGCAGGTGTGAAGTGCAGGAGTAAATCAATCGCCGGCTCAAGGCTGCAACTGTCTTCTTCGTCTTCCTCATCGTCTTCATCGTCGATGTCGTCCGTGTCGTCGGCACAAGCGGCAGGTGATCTGTCCACCACTCTTTTGAGCGAGTGTGCTATAGCTACATCGACATCTGTATTGGGCGGCCCTGTCCAAGACGATGACGGCTCTATCAGTGAGCGTTCCGTTACACCGCCACCGCCACTCTTCCCCACCGATTGGTCCGTCCGGAAAGCGACCGATGAGGAAATTCAAATCTTCCGTGAACAAGAAAAGCGTCGTTACGAGAATCCACATATGGCATTTACTTACAAGCAACACTCGTACGATAGCGTCGTTGGACCAGTGAAAGGAATTTACACGCAAGCTCCGGGAATATCGAAGGCCCGTGGTCACAGTATGCTTGTGGCGGACAGACCAAATTTCGTTACTATCCTCACGCTGGTGCGAGATGCCACAGCCCGCTTACCGAACGGCGAAGGGACACGAGCAGATATCTGTGAGCTACTGAAATCGTCACAGTACATTTCTCCTACAGCAACCGATCAAATTCTGCAAACCATCGTAAGTGGTGCGTTGGATCGCATGCACACGGAACACGATCCGTGCGTAAAGTATGACGCGAAGCGAAAAATCTGGATCTATCTACACCGCAATCGAACGGAGCAGGAGTTTGAACGTTTGCACATACAATACCAGGGCTTCACTAAGCACAAGAAATCTGTTGTGAGGAAATCATTGAAATATCCCAAAGACAGTGTCTCATCGGCAAATTTATCCAAAAGTACGTTGCTAAGCGATAGCTGCTCGTCGCTCGAGAATTTCAACTCTTCTAACAACTCTTTCGAGATGGATCGCGACAGTTCGATAACGGTAACGACGAGCAGTGCAGCAGAATTACCAGTGGTAGCGAATGCGCCATTCAACACGGTAGCGCAAAACATATCCCTGAGTACAATTGACAGTCCCGTAGTAGGAGCTGGTAGCACTACTGCGTTGGCACGGCAAACGACGTCGTTATTAAAAAGACAGTCGACTCACGTTTCCCAGCCAAAAAGTACAGTACAGCAACAGTGTGGCGACAGAACGAGTGACAGCGTTTTGTCCACAAATACTGTAAAAACCGTTGGCGCTGATGTGCAACAAGAACGTTCTAAGCAGCCTTGTTATTCCATCCAGGAGTCACAGGTAGTTGCAGCAGAGGCAAGAACGAAAACACCTACTGGTGTAACATTAATCACATCTAGCGGAAGTAATGTACGTACCATTCAGATTCCCAAAGCTTCGCTCACGCTTGCCAATGCGGCATCGGGTGCGGCCAGTAACCCCACAATAGCCAACGGAACAGATACTCTGACACAAAATGCACCAACGGTAGAAAGTACAAGCTCCTTGTGTGTGTCAAAGTCTCAGAAAAATGTGTATCCATTGGAAACCGCTTCAACTATAAAATCATCTTCAGTAGCATCTAACACTGGCTCGACATCCACGTCGAAGCCGGTAACCGACGTTTCCCGAACATCAACCTCCAAGGCCATAGTGATACAATCCAGTGGAACATCGGCACCAATAGCTGCTGTTACGTCCGCTTGCCCTCCCGGATCCGTAGCTCAGAAGGATAGCATTAAAATTGGTACTTCTATAGGTGGTACCATCGTTTCCATTCGGCAAGTAAGCAACAGCTCCGGTATTGGCATGATAGGTTCCAGTAGCCAACCGTTAGTTTCGTTGTCTCCGTCCACCAATGTGCAATCCTCATCTCTGGCATCTCCGCAATCGAAACCAATACAAGTGCCCATTGCCAATAGTACCATCATCACCTCATCCGCAGGAAGCACACTGCAGGCTACGAAGGGCAGCACCATCATAGCAGCGACAATCGGAAAGCCAATCTACAGTACTTCTATTGCGGCATCGACCATGAAGCAAAGCACTTCTTCTGCTATAATCTTACCCACCGGTGCTGGGTCAGCTGGTGGTGTTACACCAAAAATGGTACTAAGTTCCGGCACGGCATATGCATCATCCACCGCGGAGAGCAGTAATGTACCGACGGTGGTGGCAATTAAACCGTCCAGCGCCACCAACATCCCCACCGCACAGGCGAACACAAATGCCCGCGTGATAAAGCCTACAGCAAATCTCATAAGCACCATTACGCTTGCTAAAGGGCAGCAGGCGGTGCTTACACCGGCACAGCAAAAGCAAATTATTCAGAACCTGCTATCGCAGCATCAAAAGCAAGCGTTGACAACGAAGAAAATTGTCTCACATACTACTATGGTTTCTGCGAATTCTCCATCCTTCAGCAAAGCACAAGCCACCGAAACGAAGCCAACCGTTAGCGGACCATCGTTCGTTTTGGAAAACCAACCAACCTTGGGAGCCATTCCAGCGTTCAAAATTCATCAAAATGCCAGCCCCAATATTAAGGCTTTATCGCCACAAATTGTCAAAATAACTCCAGCCCGCACGAAAAGCCCCAGTATTGCGTCGCTGAGACCCGTTAGTAATATGGGTGCCGTTGTTGGAGCTACCAATGCTGCCGGTTCGCCAACGGCACCGTCTGTCATAAACCAAGCAGTGTCGGGTGTTAAAATGATGAAAATGCATCCTTCCACCATACTCACGTCGACTGGAGCGCAAGGTATTCTCAATACCGGCACGGTGGGTTCCGGTAGTGCTTTGACTATGGTTTCATCAGCCAGTATCGGTGCAACCACGACAATCCCGCAAAACCATACGATGCGGGTGTTGAAAACGGGTACGGGTACGACGACCGTGATTAAAACTGAAATGGCTGCAAATTCACCAACAATGCACCAACTATCTCAGGGCCAACCCTCCGCTCATCAAGGGTTGGAAAAGACGAGAAAAGATTCACCCGCTGCTCAGGTTGGATCGAAGGTGATTGTGACTCCTAACATCAGTGGCGGCCAACTCATTCCACTCGAGAGTCTTCTACAGAAACAAGGAATTACTGCGACTGCAACCAATGTGCCCGGTGGTGGAAATACATTCTTAAAGATTGCTGGCACTACAAAATCCGGACAGCAGCAGTTTTTACAGTTTTCCACCGGCCACAATGCCAGCGGCGTTGTGACATCCACCACGGCTAATAATGTGTCAACGATCGGTGCTGTTGCTGGTGGAGGTCATCAGTATACAATTCTGCCACAGGGACGGAATATAATATCTGTCGCCTCGACTACTCCTAGTCGAGCAGCAAATCTACCGATAACGATAGTTTCATCGTCCGAAACAGGTGGTAAGTACAGTGGAACTAATTTCGACACATCCATCTCTATTTCGCTTCTGAACCATACGAAATTTTCAGAGAGTTTATCGTCCGGGACTGCGATTATTTTACCAAATAAAAAAGGAAATCTGGGTGAAACAAACAGTGGCACGAGTGGAACGGCTGCTTCACTTCTCACAAGTGCAACGGTCGGCAGACAACATGTTCAACAGGGTACTAAAGTCAAGCTGCTAACCACCACCCCCAGTAGCCCAGCAGTTTCCTTTTCTACTGCTTCACTCGTCCCCGGTTCGCAGCAACTACAACAAGGCGCGGTTTTCTCTCCTAAAACGGCTCTCACAGCAACAGCCGTAGGTATGGGAGGAGAGTTTTTGAATGCGAAAATTATAGGCGTGCACAATGTGGCTGCGAGTAAAGTTAAAGGAACTTCTTCGTTGAGGTAAATAACTATTGAAATAATCAGGAATAGCGTGGAATAAAATAATCCCTGATTTCGTTTACATTCAACTCATTTAGCCTAATGAATACTGGTAACTTAAACATAGCGCACATTGGTGGAAAGCCAGTTATCATTGCAAACAATTCGGCGGTCGGTAGCAATCAAACCGTCACAGTAAGCACTGCTCATTTCAACAATAGCAACAACAGCAAATGTACCACGGCAGGTGGTATGGTATTGGCCACAAATACAAATTGTAACAACATTCTGCTGGAACAACAATCCCCAAACGAAAAGGTATATATAATTATTTCTTATTTATGTGTTTCAAAGCTTCTTTCGATTTAACACTTGTTGTATGTAACACCCAGAACATACCAGGTACGGCATCATCAGTCGTCAGAGAAGGCGACGCTACGAACATCGTCAATGGTCTTCCGGGACAAATGCAGACAGTGATGCTTCGTAATAACCTGTTAAAAGTACAAACCGTACCATCAGCTGCTGTAACGAAAATGCCGCATCAAAAATCGAACGCTACTATTCTTGTTAGTAGCAGTGGTTTAGGCAGCGGTATAAATACGGTTGCAAACAATATAATTACCGCTGTCGGGAGAAGCAGCACTGTCCAACAGCAGGAGCAACAAAATCAACAAAACTCGTCACAAACTGTAAGTGCAATACGTACTTCAACGGTTAAAAATAAACATTTCCACACAGCAAAGCTATGAAAATGGCACAACAATGTTGACAACAATTTAGAAAAGCTTACAAATAGAAGCGCTTTGAAGCAAGCCAAACTGGAACAAGTGTACTGGATTATGTTAAGCATTATTAAACATAACAAAACACTGCTATAAACGAATAGACAACTACAATACTACAAAGGTATCAACTTTTTTGTTCACAATACGTTAAATATTTCTTTACAGATTTCTGACGCTGGGTCGCAAAAACCGCAAACGACACAACGGGTAGTTTTATCTCAACCAATAATAATACCACCCGGTATGCAGACATCCGCATCTATTAATCTTAAACGCCTAAAAGTAATACCGTTAAGTAAACAACCTAAAAAATAGATTAATTGTGCGAGATTTCACAGGTTTAGTTTAAGAATAATTTGGAAAAAATATGTGTATCTGTAACTCTGCGTATTTATACAAGTAAATATGTGTATATGTATAAACCTAAATACATTACTACTCATTGAAATGGAATAAAACGTATTGGTTATTTAATTACTATTTGATAACGCTAACTTCGAACAATCGGTATGTGAAGTTATTCCGTATTGGACAAAACGGGCTAACATTCCCAGATGAATGTGTAATTCGACGTTGATCGACACAGTGGGAAATATTTCACACACGCTGCAAATCAGATTGTGTAACGCCATCTATCGGGAGGTGATGCAACTAAACAAAATAGCTATCGCTTATTTAGATTTCTTTACGTCCTTTCATTTTTCCAGCACTGATGATAGTTTGTAAAAAAAATAACAAAAGTTTGTTCAGAAACTTGTGTTGCCATTAATGATTTTTTCTCAACTTATTGTAGCACTTCCATTGTTTCCCGCTGCTTGATAAATATAGAGAACAACAAATTTTCTCGAATAAATTGAATAAATCTCGGCGGCGCATATTTATTCAAAAAAAAAATGGTCACATGAAGAGAACCTAGTAAAGTACAAATCAAATATTTCACTTTGCTGGTGGCCGAACAACTAAATAAAACATTCATATACCCTGCACCTGGAATTGTGGATGGGGGAAGAGTTTGAGGCAAGCTTTGTGAACATGAAACTGCATTTCTACTCGATTATTTTATCATATAACATTCTACTGCATATATGGGACATATATCGTTATAGCATCACCATTACAATTCCGACCAATCTATACAACTTTGTTATCTTATTGCTTTGCTTCGATCTCTGCCCTGTGTGCTTATTAAAAAAAAACCTATCTCTTTTATTGATCAAACGAACAAAACACCGAAATATGCAAACATGTCATTTCATGTATTGCTTACCAACATAGCGTTGTTTGTTCCGTTTAACTTTTGCAGATTAATTACTAAATTTCCAAAGTGCACATCAATATAAAAAACCATGTTCCAAATAAAAATTATTGATTTAGAATTAAGTAGAATCATGTAGCTCCAAAAGTAAATAACAACAAATTATCTTCACTTTCAACCAACGCTACACACTAATTATCGTCTATGTACGAAGGGGCTTGCCGTGGGTGCAGCTGTAGGTGAAATCGATACAGGAAATTAGAATGAACAATCAACGCAACATGACCACATGATACTTACACCGAACAAATTTCTTGGAACGTATCCCTCCTTTCCGGAAGCGTTGCGAGCCCACCACCATTCACGTTCGGCTTCATCTCCTTTCCGAATGATTGTAAGCTTATCATTTACGTAGAAGCTTAGCTCATCAGGTTGCTGAGATTCATACGAGAACACCGCGAACACCTCGCCGTTGTTCAAGATCCCTAATTTCTCTTGTATGCCTGCAGGAGAAAGGTAAATGTACAGTTATTATAGTGCTCGTTGGGTGTATGATTCGTTAGGATTATTACACTGTTTTTTTATCACCGTTGCGTTTAGTCTTTGTATGCTACTATTTATATAAAGTTTACCAATCTTTTGGCAGTTTTTAACGCTATTTTGGTTTATTCTTGCACTTTGACCCATTAGCTTTTATATTGCAATTAGAACATTCCAAATTTAACATGGAAGAGACACAAATCAATATTATTTCAAAAAAGAAAATAACGAAAAATTTAAAAAATAATAAAATAAAGCTACAAGAATGTATGCAATAGCTCAATTATAATGATGGCCATAGTTTACATGATACGACCTGCGAAACATGCGGTTTGTAAACCATGCCCATGAAAGATATCAAATGACACAAAACTACGCCCCTAAAGTATGGATGTACTTACTGTATAGATATTCAGAGCAGCCGTCGAAACCTTCTTCGTCTTCTTCACACTTTTCGGCGGGTGTCTCGTGATCCGACAAAGTGGCAGCGAACAAACATGCACCAGATTCAACCAAAAACTTTACCATCGGTAAATTGTTGCAGCTAGCAGCACAGTGCAATGGCGTCCAACCGTCCGAATCTTGCGCATTTACGTCGCAACCAAAATTTACCAGAAATCTGTTGAACGAAAAGTGCAATTTCAAAACGGTCCAATTAGGCAGTTCCGTACGAATATTCTATGTTGTTTTTTTTGTGATTGATCTATCTATCACTTACTTGACTATTTCAAAATGACCTGCACATATGGCGTTATGCAACGCTGTTATGCCCTCATCGTTTGCAGCGCTTGGATTCGTCACCTGTAAGTGTATGCATCCATTAGGAATATCGGTTACCGTTTTACAACACACTTTTGCTATCCCAAATCTCACCTGCATGGCTGTTTTTTCGACCAACTCCAATTCACCTTCCAAACTGGCGTCCAACAATAATGCCAAGGGATCAAAGCTTACACGACGCGACAGTTTGTGTTTACTTCCTTCACCGACCATCGTGCCACCGCTGCCATTCCCAGCTCCCCCAACACCACCGACAATGATCTGGCCGCCTTCTCCAGTGGTCGAGTTGAAATTACGCTTTCTTCTAGCAATATCACTCTCACCCGTTCCCGATCCGTCAGCGGAACCGCCGCTTTTAAGTTTCTTAAGACGATCGATGGGGTGTTCTCTTCCAGCGTTGTATTCCCCAGCCTCTGTTGCAGCTTTTTTATCATAGTAAGCTTCATTTCCATAGCCACCGTACTGCGTGCCATCGTTAGCAACATTTCCCGCATCACCGCTTGCTGTTATAGATTCCTTCCGTTTACTTATCTGTTGTTGCTGCTGCTGCATTAACGCGGCATTTGGCAATTTGCTCATTCCGCTACCAATGCCACCATTGCCACTGTTGGCGCTATTCGAGTTTGAAAGATTCTTTAGTTTCGGCTGCTCCAAAAATGGGTGCTTTCTAATAGTCAGCGGTTTTGCCTTGATTGGGAGCTTATCATTTGCCGTCACCTGTTTGTTAATTATGCCTTGCACACTCAAATCCGGCATGTCGAACGAAGCAGTGGATGAAGAATCATTCTCATTGTTTCCCATACCGACGGTCAGGTTAGCATTGATTTCGTTGCCATACTCGTCCGTTCCATTACCATTGCCAGATCCCGTAGCACCGTTTGTTCCCGCCGCGCCTGGCGGTTTGCTCGGTTTCGGTGGGAGGGCCGGTCGGCTGTTGTTATTTGGACTTGTTGGATTCGAAGTTCGATCCACTTCGTTCACCATCGCGCTACTATTGTCTGCTCCTAACGCTGCCTTCCGAGTGACACTTGTTATTTTTGCACCTGACTCGTTTGATGTCGTCATTGTGGAACTCCCCACATTTGCAGTCGGCTTCGTTGCAAGAGTAGGTGCGACACTATTTATCGGCTTCCTTGGAGGTACCACCAAATTACCCAACGGAATGTTTTGCAGAAAGTTATAAACATGCTTCGATTGTATCTGTTGTTGGTTCTCTTGATTGTTTCCTTGTCCATTGTTTACAACCTTCGAATGTCCCTTACCGCTACTATTACTACTAATTGGAGATTGCTCTTTATCCATAGTAGTGACAGACGATGTGCTGGAATCACCTTCTACCATCATCATATTGCCGTTGTTATACATATCAAAGAGAACATTTTCATTGTCGTAGAACCCAGGAGAATCGGAATGATTTTTCATCTCAAAATCCTGTGACATCGTACTCTGCTGCTGTTCCCGGTTTCCGAGTTTTCCAGTGCTACCATCATCTACACCTATTGCGGAACCTACTCCGGTATTATCCCCATAACGAGAACGATATTGTTGTTGTTGTTGTTGTTGTTGTTGTGATTGTTGCTGCTGTTGTTGTAATTGTTGCTGTAGTTGCTGCTGTTGCTGCTGCTGCTGTTGTTGTTGTTGTTGTTGGCGAACAGCAAGTTTCTTTTCATCGCTCTCGGGAGCCAAAAGCATAGCCTCCTCGGCAACTATTGCATTCCCAACGGATTCATGTTGCCATTGTTGTTGATATTGTTGTTGGCGCTGAACTTGCTGCTGAATCTGATGCTGTTGTTGTTGTAAATAATCAGACGATCCTCCAGCTGCTTGCTGTACTTTTTCATTCATAGTAACCATGGGAGAAGAGGATGAAGATGACGTTGATCCTAACGATGACGTTTTCACAGGAATGTGATTGAACGGTTCCACTGCAACTACATTTCCACGGCTTAAAGTTCGCGAGTGAGTTGGAATAAGGTGTGTCGATGACGATCTGTTCAAAAAATACCAAAGAAAAGCGGCGAAATTAATAAATCCATACAGTAACATAGGTTTGATTCACAATCGGGTTTACCTTGCGTGCAGTGGATGGGAAGTGTTGGATGAAACTGCCTTCATATGATTTTGCCCTCCAGCATTAGGGGCATTATTTTCTGCGTTGAGCTTATAATTTTGTACATTGAGAATACGTTTTTTGTTTATCCGACTTTGCAATTCAACAATACGTTTGTCCACCGAGTGCAGTTCAATCTGGCGTTGCTGTAATGCTTCCCTTTGCATATTCAATCGCGCATTTTGCTGCATGGACAACTGATTGCGATACTGAAAAAAATTACAAGAATATTACCAACACGCGTGTCAGTGGCGGTGCCGTGTTACACTTACCGCAAGCTCCAAGCGCAACTTTTCCAACTCTTTTGCAGCGGGCGATCCATTTGCATTCAGTGAGGCAGAGTTTATATTGAATGAAATGCCATTTGCACCATTTCCGCCTCCTCGACGATCGCGCCTCAGATCTTCTAGTTGACGCGTAAGGGCCTCTACTTTTGCTACAGCTAATGTCAGCTCCTTTTCCTTCTCACTAAACAGGGCCCTTATGGAGTCCAGATCGTTGCCCAAGGTGACGTTATACGTTTTCTGCAAATCTACTTGTCCTCGCAGCGCCCGAAGCCGCCGCAATTTCGATTCCTGCGCTTCCACACGCTCGCGCAGCCGTCGGAGACGTTCCGCCTCGGCAACCGAAACAGCATTGCGTGTTTCCTGCGACTTTAAGAAGCGTAAACGCTGCTCCTTTGCAGCCAGCATTTGGTGTTGTGTGTCGATTTGCTGTTGTTGTCTCATTGCCATTGAGCGCAGTTCTGCAGCACTCGGTTGGTCAGCTCGGTCGTGCAGCTGAAACTAGGACAAATACATAGTTCAATGTCGAACTAATGGCTAATCACGGCACTATATACTTACATTATCTTCACTAAAATTCGGTTGCTTCATTCCATGATATACATTCAACTAGAAACATCAATAAAAACTATTAGAACGGCACCGTCAATGTTTACCGAGGGTGTAATACGCAAGGGGATGCAAGGTCTTTACACGGTCGCAGTGTTTCGCGAAGCACAACAGGAAAACTGTCGAACATGTTTTCTATGATACAACCAATTGATACGTATGCAATCTATACATACTAATACGCTTCGCTTTTCGCTATCATAGACCGTTCACAAACAATTCCCGACACAGCACTTCCCGAAAGCACAAACCTTTTCTAATTTCAAACACATCACATTGCGTTATTTCGATTGTTTTCGTCCAGCAATTCCATTTTACCATACCCGAGAGATTTCACCTAAACGATACAGTCTGCTTCCCGATGACAATTTTTACAATGGATGACGACAACACGCCCTCCGCGCATGCCAGAACGAGATCGCTACAGACGCAAAGCGAGACAAAACTACCTCAAGAATGTGCTGCAAACTTTCTTCGCGTCCGATTCAATTTTGATCCTTCCTGTTTGTGCTACAACCGATTCCTGAACGAAATCTTTACCTCCTCACTAATCGCAACACTGCAAATATTCTGTACACTGTTTGTAAGTGCGTTAGGTACGCAATTATTGGATTTATTTATTAAACGACGATACACAGTTACTCCCCGAGATACGCGGAAAGTGCGCTCCCATGGCATCAGCGTAACTCGAATTGAAACAAATGTCAAATGACCACTTTATTAGTCGTGAAAGTAATTGGCTTCAGAAAATCTATAAAATGTTTGGCATCTTTCACTAATAATTTATGTAAAATGTTAGTGTTTTGTGTAGAAATTTAGATTTTGACCAAATTTTAACTAAACTGTCAAATTGGCAAAACTCGCATATATTCTCAATAATGCCTGAAAACATCAATTTATGTGTTTTAAGTATTTGCCTCTAAATTAAAAATGATTTTTAACATTTCAAAACAGCCAGTCTATGAACTTAGAGAGATTATCTAAAATTGAGTTTGCTTGTTTTTCTAACAATATCGAGAATTGACTTCAAGTTCGACAATTTATTTTCATAAGCGAAATCACGTTTATACATCTAGGGCGTAATACTTCAACGGAAAATTCATGAAATGGATGTTTTCAAATTGGACGTTTTTCTTGCAGATCATTCGTGTAATATCAGATCTTCCAGTGTAATAATTTATCGATTAGTTCATAAATGTATCCATTCCACTCCTGTTTCAAATTGACTTTTTGAAACCGATATTTGTAGATGTATAGTAGGTTACAAAGGTTCACCCTTGGTTAAGCTGATTTCATTTGGGCTTAACTATACGGCAAAACAAGTTAAGACTGGAGAAAAAATTTTATACAAAAGCTTATATGTAAATTAAATTTCACCATGCTATGTGTATGGATAAATTATCAGAATAACAACAAAAATATATAAATATATGTATTTACTGACGCTCCAATTCCGACTAAATTTAAGTTCCATTATATCAGATCACAAAGTATATAAGAGTAGAACGATATTTATAGTCAATAACATATCTGGGGTTAAAATACAGTCTTTCTTTCCCTAAAATCTTTTCAAATCTACAATCCTGTCGCACGCATGTTGGCACCTTGTCCTATTCTTGGGAAACCCTCACATCCGAGGGCGTGAGAAAGATAGCATGAATTTGTCACAGTTATGCCTTATTGTAAAGTGTTAAATGTTATACATCTTTGCCCGACTGCCCGATCTTTGCCCGATTTTTCTATAGCTTTGGATGATTAATTCATAGTACTAAATAAAAAATAAAAAAACTGTCATACTAGCTTCAATGTATAAGAGTAATTAAACTCATCGCTCAAAATATCACAGTATAGGAACGCTTTAAAAATTAATTGTGTTTTTAGGTTTTGATGTTTTTTAAGCGCTGCGTTTAATGTTTTTAATGTTTCGTCGTAAGAAAAATTTGATGATGGTACAGCTTCTCCAGCCAAGGAGAACGTTATACCAAGGTCACGTTTTCCCTAACATTTATCATCTAATCCAACTTATCCAGCGACCGTTAGAAAGTCCGACATAGAAATGCATTTTTCTACGTCACTACTAGCAAGCTGAGTGACGCATACTCTATAGCTGCGTTGTTAATGGCATACACTGTAGATCCTTGGAACGTTGTGTTGTTAAACGAAGATTGTTGCGTAGGGCCAAAAAAGTCTAAGGAGGGATAGCTGGCCATAATTCTCGATGAAGCCGGCTACCTTATTCACATGTGAGCAACTGCTTCAACAGCAATAACCAGACGAGTTTTGATACCAGTTTGTGACTAGTGTTGAAAAACAACCGTATTGCTAGACAAACCAAAAAGTTGTTGCCAGCAGATCACGGGAAATCATTGCAGTCCTTACATCCTGGACAATGCTCCTCCAAACTACAGTATACGCTAGACAGATAGAGCATGACCTGACTGACTAGTATGTTTCCTTCAACGATGATGCTAAAAATGATGGGATATAAATTGTTAGGGAGAAGATAAAAAGCAGTAAAAAGCTATGGAAAATACATTATTGATACAATAAATTTAGTCGTTTTTTTAGTAAATTTTTTAGTAAATTTGCAATCGCAACGTACAATGGAACTAAGCATTACACTATGTATAGTAAACACATTCTAACCGTTCCCGGTCTCTACAACAGCAAATTGATAATCTAGCAATGCGATTTTTTTAAAAAAGGTAATATTAGAAAAGAATAAAGCCTTTCGCGTTTCGCCTAAAATAACCGACCAATGAAGGTATTTGATTTGAGGTATTGGAACCAGCAGAAAAACAGTTTCCATTTTACCGCATCACGGGTGTGAAACGTGTTCTTTCGCCACGGAGCTAGAAATTAACGCTCGAAGCGCTACACACACGGACGGAGCTTTTAGGATATTTTCAGCATAAGACAGGCCCAACAAGGACGGCTAGATAAATTGCAGTAACGTACGTATTGCTTCTGCGCAATTCGTACGTGCAAACTGTTCCGGTCGAGATGCTGGTGACAGGGAAACGGCACCGTAGACACACAGTCGCATAAAATAAAGAAAGAAAACTGGTCGCATTGGTGTCCGTGTGCTGCTCCGAGGGCTTTTGTCAAGGGGCACGGTCTCACTTTCGGCGTGTTCGTGTTGGCGAGAATCGAGTTTTCTGTGTTTCGGGACACTTTTGTGGCTGTCCCTGCTACCTGTGCGCTGCATTCCATTCAATCGGTCGCTTCTGCACTTCAACAAACACGGAGACGGAGCCGAACGGAAGCGGAACGGAACGGAACGGGGGCAGTTTGCGTGCGGGTCGATGTGCGTGCGGTGTCGAACCGAAGTGGACTAAGGCTTCACGCTCGTCGGTCAGTAATGCATCACCGGAAGTGTCGGCAGCAGCAAAACCAGTGCTGAAGGATACGTGCCCGTAAAACGGACCTTGCTCGAGCCGTGAGCCACCGTACAGCCGTTACCATACCGTTTTCCTTCCAAAAGGCATTAAAGTGGTGTCGGTGCATTCGGAGCAAATGGAATCGGCCGCGTGTTTTTCCCCTCAAACCGTACATTAATATCGAGGGTTCGTACTTGACGTGTTTTCTGTGCCTACCGCATCGCCGCGAGTGTATTGTAACACGCAGGGCGTCCTGTGTACCGAAATAATTGGTGGCTTATGTACTGTTTGATGCAAATCCCCGCTTCAGTTTTCCATGGTCTGGATGCTATATCGACTGTGATAGGTGCATAACATTTTCAGTGGCTAGTCGTGTTGTTCCTCCCCCGTGAGCGGTTTCCCGTACAATAGAGCTCTGTCGTCTCTATTGTAAATAGGTAGGTTAACAGTAGAATGTAGGACTGACTGACTGAATGACTGCAAAGCAGAGAGGCAACCATCATTTACGCCCCAACAAATGGCTCAGATGTTCAAAAAGATCTCAATGCACCATTGTGTGTGTTTAATACAACCGGTTCGAAGTACAAATGTACGTCTATAAAGCACGTAAACTCTAACAGGAACCATTAAATGCCGCTCGTCTGGAAGAGCGCGAATAAAATTCGGCAACATTTGCAATAATTTTCAAACGTTACACCCTGCTTGCTATGTTTACTGAGAGATTGTACACAAACTTCTGCTTACCCGCACGTGACGCTAGTTTGTTGTGCAAACGGGCGAATTTCTATAGACGTTGCTCGCTAACATGCTTGGGTTTGCTTGGGGGTCCTACATTATAGTCGCGATTCATTATATTATCTTTACAACAAAAAATGTACACCCTTTCAAATACGCCCAGGTACACTGTTTGCTGCCAAGAGCTGAGCAAAAACAAACCAAAGTTGAGAAGCTTGAGAATCTAATGCTAACATATACCGCAAGTGTACCAATAACCTTACCCATACGTAGGGGTTATTTGATTTGATAAAAATCGCACAATTAATTACTGCCATACAATAGAAGCCACCAGCATGGGTTTGCTAACCACATGCACCAGCACAAAATGAGGTGTTTTAAAACACATTATGCTAGTGTGTGGGCCCTTTTCTTGTATTCAAACCGGTACCGAACTAATTGTGTTGCGTACATCGGTCAGCGTTTCTCGTGCCGAGGACCTACGTCATTTAACGTATGATGATGTCATTTTAATGCAGATAATTTTCCATTTTTCTCTCACGAAATGACCACGGGAACCTTGTGTGCTCGTACCGTACACATTCCACGTTCGCAATGTTTTGCAAAACTACAGTTGTTTTCGGGAAGAAAAGAGATAGGGAGAGCGAAAGCCATCGTGAAAAAAAAACAACAAAGTTTATAAATGATCGGTACTTTTTTGTTTACTTTCATGCTTACAGAATCTCCCTTACAACTCAATCGACGAAATCGAATGAAGGATGGAAATCGTTCCAGAAGGCAACAACTTTGTGATCGTTAAGGAATGTGAGCTACCGGCGCTGATGAAAGAGTTGGAAAAATATTTTCCTCACTCGTTAAAAGTATGTACCGCGCGAGTCGCGGTTTGCACCGGATGAGGCTGAACGTATCTCAAGCATTAATGCCCCAATTCTGATGGAATCGTTTCAGTTTCATCAAACTATTAAAACGTACCTGAATGATAGAGTATGGCGATTTCAATTTTATAGAGCAAAGACTTGGCCTGAGGATCCGGTTTGTTTGCATTTTCCTGGTTGTACATATACGGTATGTATTTTTAAAACTATGCAAATTTACTCCCCTGCATTTTGACACAATGTGCCGCCAGCATATGTTGTGGTCAAACGGCGTTGCGTATAGTGAATAATCGAATGTGTCCGTTTCTTTTTTTCACTCCTTTCACCCAGCCCGATAATAGAACGAACGAAAGCGTAGGTATTTTTTGTCCACCCGACAAACTAGAGCGAATGGATCTGATTAAAGACGAGGACATTCTTTTCGAATGGCATAGTCCACTGTACATGAACTTTACCCATGTAGGCATTATGTTCAAAATGGAAGAGATTTTTCGGGAAAAGGTGAACGGGAAGCTAGACGGCCATATCTACGGTGACATTTACGTGCACGAATGTCCCGCAGAGCTAGATTTATCTCTGGAACCACTGGCCGCGAACGAAGTGATTATGAAACCGCTGTGCATCGACGACGTGAAGGACATTCACGACCTGTACCCAGCGGGCGATATCGAAAGTCTGGAGTTGTTCGAAAAACTAGTCCGCCAGCTTCCTGGCTTCGGTGTGTTTAACCAATCGGACAATGAGCTTGCCGCATGGAGCTTGCAGTCTTACTACGGAGGCATGTTTTCTATGCAAACGAAACCAAAGTTCCGGAGAAAAGGGTAAGTACGCAGCCGCCGGGGAGGGGGCGCTGAAACAGCAGCTTTGCTAATCGGTTCTACACTCGCAGATATGGCATTCAACTTGCCCAGTCCTTGACAAAGCTGGTAATTCAACGAGGATACATACCATTTGTTGTCATACGACCGGAAAACGATGCTTCCCGGGGACTATACACCAAGCTGGGCTTTAGGAAAGCGTTCGAGAGCGTGCGCGGCACGTTTGTGCCGTTTGCTGATCAGAACCACGCGCCGACCGATTTGCCATCCAGCGAACTGAACGAAACATCCGCGGAGGACGCGCCGCCGGTCAAGCAGTGCACAATTGATGCAGCCGAAGGAACGAACGGAACCGCGACCGAGAAAGAGAGAGAGGAGTGCTGAATTTTACACAACAGTCATCAAAGCCGGAAATGATACATGCAGGAAACAATATTGATACCTACGAAAACAGACCTACGAAAACATGTTTTAAAATGAACTAACGAAGCCAGCGGCTCGAAATTTATCACAGTACCGTTCGCATTCTCTGCAAACCCCAAAAATAGCAGGAGCAGTAGTCGCAAACGCAGCCGCAAACCGCAGCCGCAGCCGACGCCGCAGCAGTCGCCGCCGCAGCCGCCGCCGCCGCAGCAGATGCAGCAGCAGCAGTAGCAGCAGCAGCAACAGCAGCAGCAGCAGCAGCAGCAGCAGCAGCAACAAAAGAAACAGCACATGCAGCAAGTTTCAGCTGTTCTTTTTGCTGCCACATAGCCTGCACCCGCAAAAGCCTACGCAGTCACAAATAATAGATAGATTTCTTATATAAATTTCAAACTAATGTATAACTTTGCTTTACCTTTCAAAGAAGATGAACAATGCTTCAATGATTGATGTTTCTTACTAACATTCGGAAAGAAAAACGCGTAACAAATCTTCAACCTTTGGAAGCGCCTTGTTTGACATTCAAAACAATTCCTAAATATGTTTGGAGTGTTTTTTGCCTTCGACACTATAGCCTACAACTTCAGAGTTAGTGAAATTTGTCTTTAAAAGTAATACCAGACATGCGATGACATTATTTAACTGTCTTCAAAATCACTTAAGTGTACGAATATGTTATTCAAAAGCCAAAAACGTCAGCCCTTCCATTTCAAATTATATTAAAAAATGGTTCATATGGAAATTGAAACCTGTTTTATTCATTATGGTTGAATTTGTAAAATGGCTTGAACGTATTCAACTGTTGAGATATAGACAACTATTTAATAAAGCTCAATAATATTCTGCTTTTCATCAACAAAGATAATTTGACTAAATTTTTAACAAGGTTCAGTTATGCAGTTAACGCAATCATTCAACTGAATGTTGAAATTTACTGTACATTTCAACAAATGATAGAATGATTTTGATTTTTCAAATAAATAATCTCATTTGGATTGTTAATGTCACGTAAGAATATTATTCCGTACATTTAAAAGTATACAAATCATTTTTTATCTTCCAAGCCTTCTTAGTGTAAAGGGAATAAAAATGTGGACTACATGTATTGCAATCTGGCTCTTGTGAATGTTCGTTGCTTGAAAGAGCGCTTATTTTAATTCATTCTCTCAGCCTCCGGGTCGCACATAAAATGGCTGCGTACTGTCCTCGAAAATCGTTAAGGGGGCGAACCACTTTTGCTCAACAATCGTTCGCGTTTTCTGCGGGTACAAAAGTTAAGTGCAAAAAAGGCAATAAATGGATTCCAACTGGTTTCGTGTTATGCAACTCGTAAGCGAGTTAAATTGAAAAGCTGTTGGCGTTTCAATTTTCATTCGCAACAGTGAAATACGTTTCAGCAGTCATAAAATATTAAATAAGGCTTTTAAGCAACGTACTCAAGTATAGTCGGAATAAATAGTTATTCGTTATCATATGGTATATATTAATTGTGTGCTATATCTTAATTATATCGATTATACTCGATTGTTGCTTTTTCAAGCAAAGCAATATCAAAGGCACCTCTTAAACTATGTACATCTACAATACCTATGAGAATAAAATGTTATTGTTTGAAGGGCTTATAGAGACTTTAAACCTTGCGGCTTCGTTTGTCTCTTCTCAGAGAGATCAGAGTGATGAGAATACTATAGAACGACGGAGCGATTAATCATAGCATATTAATCTTTTGCGCCACATTACAGCATCAAACGAAAACTATAAAACTTATCACATATTTTGTGACGTCAATCTGATATCTCGCAATGTTTGCTAGAGTTTTTATCCCCTGGTGCTGCATGCCTGGAGTAAATTGTGAAACATACACCGCCTGCTGTGAGATTACTCTCAAGGAAATTTTAGTTCCAATGAAGTATTTTTTTGGTTTCAGTAAGACATTTTCTTTATTCCTTACAAACTTCAAAGAGTTATATGTTTGCACCTTCACTTCTAAGATCACCTTCGCTACTTAAATTATTGTTAGGAACAGGATAACTGCATGCCGCATTTATGCTCCCAATACATTCCTTGCACAGTTTGTCATCATTTTGTTGATTTGATGCAAACATTATGATACAAACATAGACTTTTATTTATTTAAATCTACTCGTTTCTTGTGTCTTTAACAGATATAATTAAAGAGTTATATCAGATTATCTTCTTTACTGGCACAACGTGTCCGAACGGAACGGAAGTGCTGAAGAGCAATGGAACCAAACGACTAGTTATGAAAGAAAACATATGCCAAAAGAAAGTTATGCACTGTTCAAAGATATGCCATACCTAATCGATTACTATGTCAACGTCGTCTCTATCTTCGTTAATGTTAAGCGCTAAAATTTCATCCACATTGGGACTCAGGAAGGTTGGCGATAACGTATGTCGAGCTGATTCGGCAGGTTCCTTGTCCTGCGATGTGGGGTAAACCGATGTATTTTTCACCATGTGGCGCCATTTCATGCGACGGTTTTGAAACCACACTTTTACCTAAAAAAAAAGATACAAACAAGATGCAGTTGTATCGAGCCACTTGATTAAACATCACGTCCAGTACGGAAGATCAACAGACCAACAGACTTTGAAAGGAAGCAGAATGATAATCACGTTCACCATGTCTGTACTGTACCTGCGCGTCATGTAGGCCCAGGTTGGCAGCAAGTCGTTTTCTATCGGGTTTGGTAATGTACTTTTGCTCTTGAAATGTCCGCTCGAGTCCTTTGCGCTGTAAGCTGCTGAACACTGCCCGCGACCAAGAACGTTTTCGCCTTGACATAACAGATTGCGTTCCCGCTTTGCCGTAGCTCGATACGGGATTGCTATGCGATCGCAGCTTACCCACGTCCACGCTTGATGATGGGGCTTTGTTTACAAAATCACCAAACTTACTAATACAATACGGTGCACCAGTGTCACATGACCATGCTTCGACGAACGGAGGACTAGTGGTTACCGCAGCGCTGGGATATGACATCGGCAGAGTTACATGCGGTGCGTTGATGCCTGTTTGTCCTGCAAGAGAAAAGGGGATTAACTTTTTTTTATAAAATAACTATCCAAAGTGCTGATACTATGCTTCTGATAAAGAATAAGTACCCTGAGAGCATTGATGCCATCGGTTATATAGAAGTTATCTTGTTTTGGTTTTTTGTCTCGTTTTTATCTTGAATTGTTCTATCTTGTTTTAGTAGTATTTTACATACATCGGACATTTCCAGATACACGTGGTAGACTCATCATCTTCATCTTTAAGGTGCAAAGTACCTTTTGTGAATGATTCACATGTAGTTCTCGAGCCACACAAATGTGTTGTGTAGTTCTTTTTCAAATCACATTGTCTTTTACGCGAAATATCACGTTCATACATAAAACTAATGTAATACTTCTCATATTGATTTTACATATCACTGTTAGGAAATTTATGATCGATACGTTATCGGTTTTTAAATAATTGAAAACATGTTCATAATGGTAGCTCAAATATCAGATATTTTTTTAGACTAATCAGGTTATCGGTGAAACTGGGATCTATTTCAAGCAGAAAATATCGCTGAACAATAACAGTAGTGAAACAGTACAACCTAAATACATAAATGGAGTTTTAATTAAACCAACCTGATTCATTCGTATGCTTCGTATTCTGATGCCCATCTCTACTCTCAGAAACGCTTGGTTCGTGAAGTATGTGAAACGAATAACACACGCATTTCATATATTAAAACGACTACCGACGTTATTGAAACGAAAAATTGGCTAACTCTGATCGATACACTTTCTATCTTTCATTTCATTTCCTGATACTGCTATTTCTTTTCCTCCTCCATCATTTAGTGAACTTACAAAAATTCGGATCCTCTTGATTTCCTTGTATATTTTCCTTCAATTAACAATGCCTAGTAGGTTGTGAAAAAGCAGTGTAGTAAATTGAATGATGTAGTAAATTGAATTGAATTGAATATAGTAAATTGAATGATGAAAAATACACAGTTTTTTTTTCTGCAGGCGTTCCTACAAAACCATGTAAAATGTTGTTTTCTTAGGCATGTAAACAGGTCATTCTCCAGCGACATCAGTCAACTCAACATCAGCTCAGGAGTTCAACAAAAAAATTCTAGAACATGTTTAACAAATCTGCGAATTAATACTTCAATTCACTATCTCACGTCATGAATAAAGTCAAAGGCTAATATATTCTAAAGAGAAAAAATTTGCTCAAGAAATTTTAATTCCTCTACGATAAAAGGACAGGTTCTTTTCAAGAACTAAATGAAAGTAAATTCGTCCGCTTCGGATGGGAAAACATTGTTTGGATAAAAGCGGGTCGAAAAGTTGGTAAAGTGTGTGATGTGTAATAAGAATTTCGAAGGATCGAAAGACGATCTTTCGTGGCGTTCAAGGGGTTCAAGAAACAGTAAAACTACATTCGAACAGAGAAATGAATCTACATTCTAGCTTTTATTTTTTGAAACACACAAACAACGTTTGTGTTGAAGTACTGTTATTTCGCTACTCCTCTGCCATCTGGCATTCCCATGATTTATGATTAAAATCAGGCATATTAGTGTCCAACAGTATATCATAGATCCGGTACGAGATCCGGTTTAAATATCCTTTCGTATCCAATGTTTGATCTGTTATTTTGTAACTGCATTCATCCAGGGTATAATGTTCTAGAAATGAACCAAAATACATCGATATAAACTCTTATTATATGCAAGTCCATCACGAAGTAAAGTAAAGCCACCAAAAATCGAGGCACGTTAAAGGTAATAGAGTGAAGACTGTGTTAAATTTTTTAATAATTATATGATTCGAAAATAACGTAAACAAGAGTATTTCCGATTAGTTTTCTGCATAAAGCATGTAAAAAGAAAAAAAAATCACATTTTTTATTTGAACTCACTTACCGTCACATTTGTAAGATAGCGTTTGGCAAACGTTAGGGGTTAATTATTTGCCACTACCTGATGGCTACATCGTTTTTGAATGTGTTTCAATGTGGTAAGAGTGAGATTGAAATTTTAGGATAAGACAACATCATGCACAGTTCAAAGTTATGAGCAGGCATCTAAAAATGTATAACAAAAAGCTCAAAAATCAAGAAATGCCAAGAATGAGTGAGTAACGAGTGAGTTGCTTCAAAAATGCTTGGGATAAAGATAAAGAGGGAAAACAACATAAGCCTCCTGCTTGTTCTAAAACCTCGAAAATATTAGATACCATATCCTACAAAATTATAAATACACTACACAATTGTTTATGAGGCTTTCGTCATTTTTTAAAGACTGAAAAAATAGAAAAAGTATGTTTACTACTGAAGGTCATATTACCACTACATTATTAACGTAAATTGATGATGACAGATGACAGAATTAACGATTGCTACTTGTGTGTTTATCAGTTGAATGTTTGAAAACACTTTAATTTTTACTAAAATACGCTGAAAAATAAGCTTGAGTTGAGTGAATTCATTTTGAACAAACGGAAAATCGTCAGCTTAATGTTTTTCCGTTATTCTTGGCGTGCAATTTCTGACATTTATTTACTGTTTATACAATCACCGATTGCGATCCCAAAACGCTCTGTCATTTGTTATTTAAACTCAATTAATCAATTTACATCTATTATTGTTCAGAAAACCAGTGTTGTAACCTTACCCAATAATTAAAACGTTCAATTTTATAAATTCATAATAAAAAGAATGAAATCATCATGGAGTACGTAGAAGCACATGGAGCATTCAAAACTTGTCTCTTCCATACTCTTCGGCATAATCAATCGATCGGGAAGCGATGATATTTTTTCACAAAAACAAGGCATCATAATTGAATAGCATATCGCGCAGTACCGAAAGACAACTAGCGTTGGATGAGATTAAAAAAAAAGATACTATCCATAAACTATTCCCGGGTCAAACTCATAAACATAAGCATCGGCGAAGTAGCGTTCGGGAGCTAGGTAAGTATACAAATTGACATCTTTACCGCCAGATGTAACATGTTATCATCAGCTATTTGTGTTATGTTTTTGTAAACACAACGACCAGATATGTCTGATTATTTGGACTTGAATAACAAACTAAACTCATTCGTATCGCAAGATCACTTGATCGCAAACCCGGGTGAACGATATCCGACTTCGGCCGCTAGTACGGAACAAACCACTTGGAAATATTTCAATCAACATCAAAACTGAAGCGGGACAGCACACTAGGCTACCCCGTGTAGCAACCGAAACAACAAATGACCCAAACGCTAGTAGTACCCACCCCGGCCAGAGAGGGCAGTGGATCTGATAAACAAAACAAACGATAATTTTGGAATTGCTTCTTCCAGCGTCCGTATTGGGATTGTTTATTGGGTATAATTAATTATGTTTCACCGCATTTTCGAACAAAAAAAAACACACACACGCACTGTGACTAAAGATGATTAGTGAAACAAGCGAAGTATGTGCTACGCAGCCGCACACCGGCCGATGGGGGCTAAACCGTGGTAAAAGCAATTGGAAAAACGAACGAGTACCGTAGTTTTGGGGCGTCGTAAACGAGCCTATGGAAAAATGTGCAACGAATAACTCGATGAGTGTGTTTTGCTTCCTTTTTTTTCGTGTTCGTTGTCGTTGCTGTGGAAACGAATGGCTAAACATGTGTGAAAAAATCCAGTACCGTTGCCGATGTGAATGTAAATATTCCAAATGAAGTAAACAAATAATAAATCATGAGATAAATAGCTCTCGATGCGTTTAGTGTGTGCTTTATACATGAACGAGTAGTTTTTTTTTTCAGGTGAGCAATTGATTTACGATCTCTCCCTCTCTCACTCTCGTTCTTGCTCTCACTTTTGTTTTAACATTCCGGCGACCATTTTAGTTTTAGACCCATTCGATCTACTGAACAGTTGAAGCATGCTTCGAACTCGTGAAGCAACACATGCAAGCAAACAATCGCACAAAAATACGGAGAAAAAAAAACAAACACCTACCTATGTGTCCGCCTCGAATTCGAACGGGCAGTGGTTTGAAAATGAATTTCGAAATGCGTCTTTCCTTCTCCGCCGATACTCCAAATGGCACACAGTCTTCCGGTTCGCGAAGTCTCCGATCCGAACAATTTCCTTTACATTCGATGCTGCCTAGATCACACGCACTGTCGTCGCATTCCATGCCGCCGTGCGCATGATTACCCGAGCCTATGTCACCATCACTGGGCAAGTACTGCGATAGGTGTGCCGAGATGTTCTTGCCACTATGCTCATTACAACATTCACAGTCGCGAATCGTACTATCGTGCGGTGTGCGCTCGTCCGACGCGAAAGGAACGCTGTACAGCGGTTCGTCCCGTTTTTCCACATGCGTCCCTGCACTCGCCTGCAGACCCAACAGACGCTCGATGCCGAACGTTAACTGACGGTTTGAAGCTTCATCTTCATCTAATGATCTATCACTTCCGAGCAGGGTCCGATGTTCGATGGAATCGTTGTGGAAAAACCGATCGCTTAGCACCATGTCGTCGTTGGTATCACACATGGCTTAAACTAAACCAACTAACGGCTATGTACGCTCGCATCGCTGCGAGCGGATACAGTTTGCGCTTACGTGATCGTGACGCTCGAAGGAAGAACTCTCGCAACCGAGATCTTCCCAAACGCTTTCCCGAACGCGTGCCGTACAGTAGGCGGAGCTGAACTAAACATAAACATGCGAGATAAGTATGTGCTTGGGATCATTGGTTTCTCGTGCATATAAGATCAATTTCGCTGCGGCAATAATCCGCTCCGTAACGTAAGCATGGATTCGAAGGATATTAATTAATCATGTAAATTAGAAGTAAATAATGTAGGTTAATTTTTTATTTACTAAACTGTTCTCCCACATGGTGTTTGGAATAGATAAAGAAAGGTTAGAGAGTTATTAAAAATTATTCAAAAAAATTTCAGCTTCTGAGAATTTTGCAACTGCCTTTCCCTTCAACTTTGTGAAAACATTTTCAACATGTTTACGTGTTTATCCTTTTCTGCTTACAGACTTTACGATCCTATGTTGCGATAACAAGCATGAACAAACATGAAAATTGGATTATTGGCCGTGTACTGTATTATGTTTCCAGAAATGAGCAGCATTGACAGAGCGCGCTCAGAACTTTGATCGCACAGCAGATAAGAGGCTTGCATGATCGTGTGTGTTTGTGTGTGGCCCCTTATCCCCTTGTGGCCCCCTTGTGGTGGCCAATAAAAAAGGCCCGCACAGCGTGATATTACACGCCTAAGCACATCATTAAATCAATAAAGCGTGAAATCAATAAGGTGAGATAATTTTCGTTACGCTTCGGGGATATCGAGGCATTTGGGTGTGATGAAAAGAATTTCTTTTTATTGGCGAGTTTTGCTTTTGTTTGTCATATAAAAGCAATGAAGAGCAAATGTCATCGAATGATTTATAAAGTCTCAGATCGAAGCATAGCAAGAAAACTTCACATTGTACATTATTAATGTTTCCCAATGTTCGCTCTGTAGTTAGATTGGAGCTGAAGTAAGTAAGTAAGTAAGTAAGTAAGTAAGTAAGTAAGTAAGTAAGTAAGTAAGTAAGTAAGTAAGTAAGTAAGTAAGTAAGTAAGTAAGTAAG
>KI915053.1:2496260-2547501 GCA_000473445.2 Anopheles farauti
AAGTAAGTAAGTAAGTAAGTAAGTAAGTAAGTAAGTAAGTAAGTAAGTAAGTAATCTTTATTCGTTAGTAAGCTACCGATATTTACCCTTCTTATGTGAAAGAGATAAACAACTACGAAAGGGTAAAACAAAACTTTAATTTTTAAACATATTTTTCCATCAAAAATACCTTGTGCACATATGGACAAGAGTTTGGATTGTTTTTAGAAAGAACCTGTCGATTCGGTTGTTATTCGCAGACTCCGTGCTAATTGGACTAATGTCTGTAGGGAACAGGACACATAAGGAATCAAAAGCGTAAATATGCTGTAAAAACATTTACATTACTGTAGTGACTGAATGAGCGATTCTATTTTTCGGATCCTTATAAGAATTTACACGGCATCAGGAATCTGATTCGGCTAACAGTACTAGCTCGATTGCCTGTTTATTTCCGTTTTTGTTCGGTTCAATTCTTCGCTGTTCATGCCTTTTCTTTTCTCTAGTCTCACTATCTCACTCCTAATTTTTGCTTATACCTTATGGTTTCTACACATCGTTATCCGTTATCTCTGTCTCGCTGAACCTACTCCATCTTGTTTCTTTATCTCTCTTTCTCCCTCTCTCTCTCTCTGTCTCTCTCTCTCTCTCTAACTCTCTCTCTAACTCTCGTTCTCTATTTTTCACGCTTCTAATTCCTTATATGTCCTGTTCTCTACAATGTCCAAAGCTATAATTAGTGAGCAAACATAATATTTCTCCGTGTTTGTATTCGCTAATTCGCCACTTAAAGCTGAAAACCTCTGCATATAAGCATTATCAACTCTATTGCAGCCGATAACCTGATTTTCCAGGATGGTACTTCGGGCACAATTCTTGTTTGTTACAAGATGAGTAAGGGATGCAATTCATGAGATGCAACTGATTCCCATGGTCGATTTTTCAATCGGCCAGCGTGTAGAATATAAGTTGCAATGACTTCAATCCGGATCGCGACATACTGTGCCATATATTCTATTAAATAACTAACGATGTTTACCAAACTTCCGTTACGATTAACTCGCCGTCAGGACAGGAATTTTATATCGTACAGCTATCGGAACCGTTTGTAAGCGTAAAATAGCCATTTTTTGATAATTTACAGCACAAGTACACAAAAAAGGATTATCAGGTTAGGTTGTGTTAAGACGGGAAAGTTAAGAGACATATGGTAAAAAAATAAGCCCAGCTATGTTAAAGACATACGTAAGGCTCTTGATGATACAGATCCATTGCACACCCAGACCTCACAAACCGAAGAAACGAGCCGCATCTATTTGGAAATAAGTTTGTCATTACAAACCCCATACGCATATAAATTCCGATATCCACTGACACATTGAACCAACGGGCATTTCAAATGTCACACCAATGTGGGATTCGATTTCATACGATTGTCAAATATCCGTAAACAATTCGTAAACAACTGGTGTTAAGGATTCAAGACATAAATACTATACTAATTTAATTACATTTATCATTATCAACTTCGTATTCGGTTATATTGCAGCTTTTACACATATTGCAAAAAGTTTATCTATCCATTTACACCATCCCACAGAAACAAAACCACGATGAAGAGCTTTGTGCGACAGCTCAGTGCCGCACGCGATCTGTCAAATTTCACATGTGGTTTCTGACACCGCATCTTGTAAACAAAACTCTGTTTCATATTCGTTTTGCTGTGGGTATCGTCTCCAATTATTAATTTAAAATGGCTAAATTAAACGCCAAATCGATAAAAGGAAGAGCAAAGTCGAAAGGTAACTAGTCGTAGATTGTACACAAATTGCTATCATATTAAATACTGGCTTATCATTCGTTTTTGCAGGCAATAAATCAGCACATGTGCCCAAACTGAAAGGAAGCAAGGCCGGGCCTCGATCTTCGGGACATATTCCACGCGCCAGGAAAGCTGTAATGAAAAGCGCTGATTCTTCCGTTGATCTGGAGGAGGCTTACCGTAGAACAGTCCTTAACGAAATTAACGGTCAAGGAGCTGTAAATCATTTATTACCTATCAAAATCAAAGGCAAAGGGCTGGTTAGCCGGGTGGTTCCAAAGCAACTGGCAAAGGAGGAGTCTAAGGCTGAGGAGCAAGAAGAACTATATGATACTATTTTGGCTGAAGAGAAACCAAAGCCTACTGTGTCACTGCCCGAAAACATATCGGTAGCCGATATCTTACACAAACGGGATGAAGAAATTCGGGAAAAGCAATTTTTTATAGGAACAACGTGTGCTGCATTACTGGAAAATCCCGAAGCAAGAATAGATAATGTTGCAATGTTGCTCGACTTACTGGGCGATGTAAACCGGGAAGGTTCGATCAATTTCCTAGCAGTTCGCAAAACAGCGCTAGTGTCGCTCGTCGAAGTGTTCAAAGATATTGTACCCGAGTATCGTGTTGGTATCGTTGATAAGGAACAACAAAAGTGTAAGTAAAATTCGACATCCGCGCTGTGCTACACTGTGATGTGCTGCCTATACTGAATTCTTTATCTTGCAGTGAAGAAAGACACAATGGTGCGAGTGAACTTTGAAAACAAATTACTGACTTATTATAAGCAATTGCTGCAGTACATGGAAAATAATACTAGTGCCTACACCCGGAAAATGCGTTTATCGCAGAAGTTGTCCGTCGAAACCCGCCAACTGCTTGAAACGACCGTGCAATGCATGTGTGATTTGGTGCTAGCCCATCCCTACTTCAACTACAGCCCCAATATCGTTCAACTACTCGTGTTGATGCTAAATCATCCGAAAGAAAACATAAGGAAGATGGTGCACGCTTGCTTCAGTACTTTGTTCAAGACGGATGCAAGATTGGATCTGACTCATCATGTAAGTGAAAATGGCACATGGTAAATGGAAGGAAGTAATTTATGGCTTTCTTTTACAAAACTCTTCCATACAGACCGTTCGCCACCTAAACATGCTGATCAAGAAAAAACAACGGAACGTTTTTCCTGAGATGATTTCCTGCTTGAAAAACCTTCAAATTCATCGCATCAATCTGAACGAGGATACCCTGCTCGAGCTGAAAAAGCAAAAACTTGAGAAGCAAAAATCGTACTTCATCAACATGTCCCGCAAGGAGCGCAAGCGTAAGAAAAAGCTACAGGAGCTGGAAAAGGATATCTTCGAAACGAAGGCGGAAGAAAGCAAACAAGTCGTGCGCCGAAAGCTGACGGAAATATCCAAGCTCACGTTTATGATCTACTTCAAGATACTCAAGTGCTATCCTGACTCGCGAGTTTTGAGCGTTACGCTGGAGGGTTTATCGAAATTTGCTCACACGATCAATATTGATTTCTTCGCCGACCTGGTTGAGCTGTTGAATAATTTGTTAGAAAATGCCGAACTAGGATATCGCGAACAGCTGCATTGTATACAGACGGTGTTCATCATACTAAGCGGGCAAGGCGAGGTGCTTAACATCGATCCGGCAAGATTCTATGCACATTTCTATAAGAATCTGCTCTACGTCAATGCAGGTAGGTCAATCAACTTCAATGCAGTCGAATGATTAAATGCAGTCGATCATGCAAATGTTATTTTCATTACACTTAGGTAAAAACCACGAAGATATGGAGTCGATCCTTAAGACGTTGGATATAATCCTGTTCAAACGGCGCCGGAACGTCACATACCATCGTCATGTGAGTTTTGTAAAACGCCTGGCAACGCTCTGCCTGCAAGTGCTTCCAAATGGCACGCTAGGACTCGTATCGCTTATTCGGAGCAGTATGAATATGCATCAAAAGTTAGACATCCTGCTCGATACGGAAGCAGTGGTAGGTTCGGGAAAGTTTGATCCATTCAACGAAGAACCGGAATTTGCCCACGCAAACTGTACGGCACTGTACGAGACCAGCTGTTTGACACGCCATTACCATCCCACGGTTCGCAAGATGATCACGAACGTGTTGAAGGGTTCGGAAACCGTGCCTATCGCGGCCGGTCGAACGCTGTAAGTAATGACGATAGGGGCGCCATATGAGGCGCCTCGCTTCAGCAACCATCATTTCATAACTTTTCTACTATCCGCCGTTTCTAGAACTCCCGGTGAATTCTACACTAACTACGATTGCTCCGAAATGGCATTCAATCCGGCTATTCCACCACCGGAAAAGGTGAAATACCCTAAAAATGCTCGTAGTGCGATGGGAACGAAGCTAGCGACCAGGAGGCTGTCACAAACCTGTTCCTCCAATGGAAATGTAGTAGAGATAGCGAAATCTCATGGTAGCTCAAAGTCTCTACTGTACGACTATTTTCTAGAATATGTGAATGCATCCAAGAAGCAGCCGTAATGTAAAAGACGATAATTAAAATTATATTTACGAATAAATCGTTGATGTCAACAATTGCTTTCTGTTCGGCCAACAATGTTGTTTCCTGCTCTTCAAGCTATCATAAACGTTTTCTCTTGTGTACCTTCCTTTCACTCTCTCCCCTTTGCTCTCATGATCAATTTCAAATGACTGAATAATCGTACCAAAATCTACACAACCACAGTTATAAACAATAGTTGGCATTTATATGACTTACAAATTACGAATGAACGACTGAATGTAACGAATGAAGATGTTGTCCAGCGAACATTCACAGCATACTTTTCCGATTTAAATCTATTTCATTTTTATTGCACCTAGCCCTTCCGTTCATGTTGTACATAAATTTAGTTTGTTGCTTACAATACGCTACTTTGTGTTGAGAAATTGTAAACCAATCTTAACACATCACAAAATATTTAAGATCTCGTATAAGGTAACGGATGATATAGGAAGAGAAGAGTACGGTTTTTTTTTCTTCTACCGCATATAAGGCACGAGTAGTGACGCGGTACTTACTATACAACTTACTATACAAATGTGTGACTGACCATAGATATTCCGCTATGTACACATATACACATCAATCGCACTAAGAAATTCTGCTACGGGCTCGTTAATAGCCACTCCAAATAAAAATCTTCACGATCACAGAGCATTGTCCGCTGGTGCCATATTTGAGAACAAATTGCTGTCATCAAAGACGAAGCGTTTTATAAGCTGAAAGACGGAAACGTAAAGTGTGTCATTATTTTCCACCAGTAGCTCAGGTGCAGTACCCATTTGACGGTATATTACCCAGTTGTTGGCTAAAGATTTGTACCCCAGGTTTACCATCATGTGTACGATAAGGTAAATATTGAACGAGATGTAGAATATACCAAACACGACTGAAAGAAGAAAAGCAAATGAGAATAAAAAAAAGCCCAGCATTCGCTATCGCCATGCAATCATTTACCAACGCCCAGAATCATCAGAGGGGTCAATTCAACTTGCTCCAGATTTGCGATGATAAAATACAGGTTTATGCCAATGACGGTAAAACTGAGGGCGATGGAAATAATCTTCTCCAGTCTGTCGAAAGGAAAACAAATGCAATCGAAAAGAATATAGCATGAAATGGAAAAACCCGTTGCGAGTATGCAAAGCCTACTTACGGTCCGTTAACAAACTCCGTTTTCATAAGTGCTGTAATTGTAAAAGAATAAAAGGTATCATGATACAAGCACATAAAAATGTTAGCACAGTAAACAAAACCATCCTGCAATCCTTCACGATAAGACTTGTTTCACTGCACAAACCTACCCACGCTTGAGGTGAAAGCAACCGTTGGTATCGCGGCAAATGGTAGTTGCAAAGCCATAACGGCGTTTAAGAAATCATTCATCTTAGTTAAATCTTCCAATCTGCTGAAGAATGCTACATAGAAAGCTGGCATGATAGCAACGGTTCTGGTGAATAGTACCCGCTTCCAGCGTGCCCACTGCAGATTCAGAAAGCCCTAGGAAACCAAACAAGCATACAGAGGGCATTAAGCGATGTTAAATTGGAGCCAAAATATGTGAGCTTTACCTCCATTGCAAATTGTCCCGCGTACGTGCCGGTCATGGTGGAGCTTTGACCTGCCGCCAGTATGCCGATTGCCCACACGTACATGGAAAAACCTCCATAGAAGCAACCCAGCACCAAACCGGCCTTGTAGATGTTTACATCCGCTGTGACATTGTTCGCCGTAAAAGCGCTTGTAATGTCATCCGAAAACGACGAATTGCTGCATCGATCAATCTGAGAAAATAATTATACGATAAACGTTCCATTTCGTTGCGAGCGTGGCGCTAAACACACTTACCACGTCCTGATTGGTCTTGCCGTACAAATCATGTGCAAATACCGAAACTACGAATACGTTGATAACGAACGAAACAGCCAGTGCTACTGATGCCTCGATGAAGTAGTACCGGTTCGCCTTTTTTACTTCTTTCACCTCATTACGGTTGATGGTGCGCGACTAAAAAAAAAGCTAATTGTCAGTGACAAATAGCGATAGATGCGCCATCATTACGTACCTTCACAAGCGCGGAATGCAGATACAAATTGTGCGGCATTATAACCGCACCGATTATCCCTACCGCCTGTAGCAGCGTACCCGGACGATAGTCATTTGACCAGGGAATAAACATGCCCTCAATAACCTCCAGCTGTGGTGTGTCGCTAATGATGTACTGAACAAGAACCGTATTAAAGTAAACATATATCCGCACCCAAAGTCCACAAATTTAACGATCATAATGCATGCTTACTTGATACCCAAACGAAACAGCCATTGTTGTGATAAGAAAACCGAAAAATAGTTCCAGTCGTCTTAGCTTATACTTATCCAGAAAGAGAAATGACATGGTATCTAGCACCGTTATCAATACTCCGACGTACAGCGGTATGCTGAAACGAAATTTACTTAATTAATACGTTTGTACGAGGAGCGAAACAGTATGGGTAAAATATTACCGTTTGTACGACAGCAGATAGATTGCGATTGCAGTACCAATCACTTCCTGCATATCCGACCCAATGATTGCAACTTCCACCATAAGCCATAGAATCAGTCTGGGTACAGTTTTGTATTGCTTGTAGCACATCTCCGCTAAATCCAGCCCGGTAACAACTCCAATTCTACATGTGGTTAAGATAAGGAATTATTATTTTTTACTATTGAAAAATATCCCCCCGTAACAGGCTACTCACTTCACAGCCAATCGTTGCATTGCCAGCCCCAGCAGCGTAGCACCCAAGAGCACCCATAGCAAACTGTATTTTGCTACGATTCCGCTCTGCAAATCTGACTCTATGTTGCCCGGGTCCAGATATGCTATAGACATCAAAAACCCGGGTCCAGTAAATGCCCATAACTCTCGGAAGCTGAAATCGACCTGTGAATGGGGAAAAAAGGTTTTAAACGTACAATAAAACTAGTACTTCCATGCGTAGCCATTTGATCGAAAGATCACAAACTTCATCGTAGTTGCCTATGCTGCTTACGTTTCTTTAAACCATGTCGGAACGGTATATTCGAATCTTAAGTTTCAAACGTTATCAGCCTATGCTTCTGGACAAAAATATACAGCGTCCGTTCGTGTTGTTGCACTTTGCTGATTAGCCAATTCTCCAAGATCGGTGTACATGTACGTATTAGTCATCGGGTCTAGCAACATGACGATTTGATCATACATTGTTTCTTATTCTCCAATTCATATAGAAATAGCTGCATACTCAGAAAAATTTTCGTTTGTATTTTCATCAATTCGTGAAGCGCATTGTTGTCTCAGCATAGAGTAATTAAAACTGGGCAGCTCGGAGCGGTGATATAAATTGTAAGCAACTTCATCATTCATTTCTAGGGGCGTTTTGCACTACAACAATGTACCACACTCTTTTATTGCCATTAAATTTCTAATGAGATTATATTTAGATTTAGATTCATTCAAGCTTTACTTTTTATTTATTTATATTAATTTAATTCTCATTCGCTGGTGAGAATTATATTTATCCGCTATACTTATTCCATGTTCTCCCCCTTAACTACTTAGGGATTGAATAATTAACGTTGAAAAATAATAGGTAATAAGTAATTAAATGATGAGGTCATTGCACAACAAGTATAGTTATCGTCCATTAAGTGCACGTATAGACTTGTGTGTTAATTGTACCGACAAGTAGCGAACCGTTTAAATTAAATTCAGATAAACTATTGCTGATAAGTACCCTTTCGTTGTAAGATTTTTGCTGATACCTTATGAATTCTCAATTTATGTTCATACAACGCAGTCGAAATGTTAGCAACGGAACAACTATTCGAAACAAGAACGCATTCATCAGTAGTACCGGTAGTAAATTTCACCGCTCGTTTCACGAACTATCTTACCGTTTCTGGAGGTGGAGCAACACGTTCTCCGCCATAGAACAAACTTGATGCATTATTTAGCGATGAATCTTCGGACGGTTCCAATAAACTGTTGCTTGAACTTGGTGTTGTTGATGTGGATGTAGTTTGGCTTACAGGTTTTTCACTCGGACTATTATTTTGCACAGTTCCGAACGAGATGGCTTCCTTGGTATTCATTACGTTGCTTAGATGTCTGCTTCGTACATTAACCGGGGGATCCCAAATCTTATCTCGCCTAATTAAGTTCCGGCCACGCAACAAAAGTACACTGTCAATACACCGCGGACGCGATATACATTTCAGTCGATTGCCAACCCCGAATGCGAATTTTCTCCTTTCATCTAGATTCGATTTATATGAGACTACTCCCCACAATGGAAAATTTTATAAAACTTGTGGAGCCAAATCAGTATGGAAGGGAGAAGGAATTGCACACTGCACGGACAAAATAATAAACACAAACCAGATGACTGCAGCTCGATTGCCTACAAACGCAGTAGTTTAATTCTTGACTCAGGATTTCAGTGCTGCGGGATTCGATGATCACTCTCAGAATTCACAATCGAACTCGAGAGGCTTATAATTCGAAGCCAGCTTGAGTTATAACATCGTACAGTGGAGTCCAGCCATTCTTTCGTCGAAACGGACGACATTATTTGTTTATTCTAGATCAATTTAGAATTTATCGGTATCTTGAACTGGTTTTACAGGTCGTTTGTTATCGCGATGCCAGTTTTAATGTATAACTATTTATTTTATCAATTTTAATCTATATCCGCGTAACTCGTGAATGTACAGTATCCACGATGTTGATATCTTTTTACATTTGTTATGAACGCCATATTGGTAATGATATGTCAAGCTTTGTTTAAAATTCTAATGGCCTGTGGTCGGCAATCACTGCAAGAAATGCTCCAATCATTGCAGACCGTCTGTTTAAGTTAATTGCCCCTAATTTATGTTAACACACCTTATGAAGCTAAGAAAAAATAATTATTCAGTCATTTCATCTTAGCAATCTCATTCCTGTCCTCCACAGTTCTCATCACTATATAGAAGCTCTTCTGTCATGTTGAAAAATGTCAAATTGGTCTAAAAAAATACGTCTTGTGTTTGTAGCTATCTCGGGTTTCTACGAGAAATCATAGCAGAAGACATTCCTTCAAAGAGGAAGAAAACGAATACTGAACTGGAAAAAGTGCAAATAATACGTACGTCGCCTCCCCGTGAAGATTTCACGAAAACTTCCGAACGTTTTGATATTGGCAGTGTTTACTCCTTAAAATTGTGATTACAACTACGAATAGCACTAGCAGAATTGTGGAAAACGTAGAATTACCTACACCAGTGTTGTTCAAATATGGTGGACAAGTTAGGTGAGTTGTGTTTGCTGGATTAACGTCGTCACGAATTCTTTGTGTGCGAAAAGACGACGACTGTGGATCGAGCGATGGATGCGATCGGTGCACACTGCTAACTCGTAAAAACTTGATTCAAGCATGATTGTTGTAAGCCGATCGACTTGCATATTCAGCAAAACATTAGTGCTACATTGTTCGAGTGATTATTATTCATGACGCTTATGGTGAAGTGATTCATACAGGATTCGCAGTAGATCTGCTGATTTCATCGACACAGTTTGTTGTTGTTAGAAAATGAGCAAAAAATCGAAAGCGTATAGTTGTATTAGAATGGATGCTATTTATGTATCCAATGTATCCAGCATTTTATCTAACAAATTGTTCAAATTATGTTGTACTATGCTTACTCAGTGTTTTACATCAAACCTTATCTAACTGACTCTCATACGGAATTACATTTTTATTATCTTTTGCGGAAATAGTTAACAGCGAAGCCAATGCCCGCCGGATACAAATGGTGGAGAACTGTTTCGGTACATCCGGACAGCCACTATTTCTTCCCGGACGAGTTCTTGTAGGTGAAGGCGTCCTCACAAAGATGTGCCGTAAACGACCGAAAGCGCGTCAATTTTTTCTGTTCAATGATATTTTGGTATATGGCAATATAGTGATTGGGAAGAAAAAATACAACAAACAACATCTAATTCCGCTCGAGGAAGTGCAACTGCAAGCGCTTGATGATAATGGTCGTAAGTAGAGAGTTGGAGAATGGGAAAACTATAATGCATGCATAGCTACCAAGATGTTATGGACTTTACAGAGTATCGTAATGGATGGCTCATACGTACAGCGACCAAATCCTTTGCGGTGTATGCTGCAACCCAAACGGAAAAACAGGAATGGATGGCACACATCAACAAGTGTATAGAGGATTTATTGCGCAAAAGTAAGCTAAGAGCCTTGATAGGCAGGTGTGAACAATTTTTGAACGCTTTTTTATTCCTCCCAGGCGGTAAAAAACCAGTTGAAACACATGCGGCCGTGTGGGTGCCTGATAGTGAAGCAACCATATGCATGCACTGTAAAAAGACTCAGTTTACTATGATCAACAGAAGGGTAAGCAGACAAAGCATACTATGAGTCATCACGACGCGAACGCAACGGGCCTTATCTGTTACTTTCCTACTCACTATAATTGTTGATATTTTGTTATTTGGATTTTTTTCAGCATCATTGCCGAAACTGCGGGGCTGTTGTATGCGGTCCATGCTCATCGAAAAAGTTTATTCTTCCGGGTCAAAGCAATAAGCCGCTGCGTGTATGTCTCGATTGTTATGACAATCTGACGTCCTTGAAACGCGATGGAGTAAGTAAAAGCTGCGCTATGGGTCGTTCTTTTCCAAAAACGCTCAACTTTTAACATCAACTTCTTTTTTCAGAACAAACCACTCCCCGGGAACAATAACAAACCAGCAAACTCGACGGAAAGTTCTGGAGAGGACGATTCAGGAGACGACGAGGAGGCTCTTAAGGAAGGTGTTACCCACGATGAGGTGAGTTCACTTTCAGCAATCCGCAAACAACTGCACATTAACTAGTTACCACTTGTCGAGCAACCGAAATGTGTGTATGCAATGTAAGAGAATGTGTATAATATTTAAATGTGTGTAATTATCTTTACTTTCTTTCTTGCCGACAAACATGAATTCGTTTATGTCGCTGGATGTACTATTCAGAGTTTTAAAAGCCACTGCGCACACACTGCCGTTTGTGTGTGATGGAAAAATATCCACCGGATACATAACATAAAATCTATGCTACAGGTTGTATGCCAAGGTTTTTTGTCTGCTATGAAAATCCTTGAGGGCTAAAAGGTTAGCTATGCTGGATTGCTGTGATGTGTATATTCGAGACGTGTGTTAAGTTGGCTTGAAAGAGTGTTAACCATTTTTTAGATTTCATTTCTTTAATTCGTATGGTTATGGGATTTGAAGTACTGTGTGAAAAGCTTGAGCTTGATAAAGCTTGAAATTATGTTTCCGTACTGTTCTTGCATGTGCATTTTATTTTCTGTTGTTGCGTTATTGGTTGGCTCCGATGCAGAGACTTAATATACTAGTATTAATTAAAGTACGATACAATCGATTCAATATTGACCTTTTCATGCACTTGATATGATAATTTCCACGTAAAATAGATTTTCCTATACATGTTGTGAGATCTACCTTCAAATATTTCGTGTCGTGCAACTGAGAACCTCATTCAATGACATCTGCTATTGTGTATTTTAATCCTGAATAAACAGTATCTTTTATTTTAAGTTTGCGGTATACCCTTTAGTGAATGTTGATAATAGACGAAAAGTACAGTACATTAGGAATAATGTTTATGTAAACAAACATCTTTTTTCAAAGCAAGTTTCGATTGATTAAAGCACACAATTTTACAAAATAATGCTTTTTATAAGACAATACTTTCTACCTCAGCAGAACATTCGCTTTAATGATGCTTGCTTATAAATAATCCTTCAGTTCGAGCTACTGGGTTGAAGCGATCTCATTATTTTTCATTCTTTATTGTTCAAAGGTTTTGTTGTGTTGGTTAGTTTACGGTAGAATTCATTGAATGTTTAATGTTTTTTTTTATTAAACTGCAACTAATCCTTATGGTTATTTTCTTCCTTAATTTTCAGCCCACCTTTTATGGAGACGATAAAATCGTAAAATTAGACCTGTAAGAGCTTTGGTGTATCCTTCTAGGTAAAGTTGACGATCGGGGGTAATAAAGGCAAATTTTCATACGGATGTCCTGACGCAACGTCTGATGGTCGACAAGGGGGAACAAAAACGCAATTTCATTTTAAAATATTTGCTTTTGTTCTCTTTTTTTATAACGATATTTACGCTCATTCAGTCGCAGTGACGCAAGGTACAGTTTTCACGCGTTTTTCCGGTAGAGTGAAAGTTTTAGTTCCAGCTGCACCCTAAAATTTATTGTGAAATAAGCGAGCAACCGGATAAATTTCGTCTGTTCTTAGAAAATACATACAATTTAAGATATTCCAATGAATTATGTTATAACGTACTTCACTTATGCTCATGGCAAACCCATTTCTGTATTTTTCCACTAGCCCCGTAATACAAAATACATGAAAAAAATTGTTTAACAGTCTTTTACATCGGCTCAATAGCATCAGCACGTTTTTAACTCATATTCATAATTCATTTAAACAAATTGCTTAATTTTGCATTGGTTTCCTTATCGGATAATCTGTAGCCTATAATTTAAGGGTATCTCGAGTTGCAACGGAAACCATGTTATGATATTCTCGATTATACGCTAGGTTCACTGGTGTGTTGTTCCGTATATTAACAATTTAATTCGATCCTGCATTACGAGCAACAATCATACATTTTACATCTACAAACAATACACATCATGGTTTATCATTATCTTTCTGTTATCTATTTACTGTCTATTCTGTAAGCAGTTCTCCTTTTATCATAGTTTTGTATTTCATTTAATCGTCCAAATAAAATATGTATATGTTTTGCGTCACAGATTAATTTGATCATTTATTACTTGTATCAGTTCAATAGAGCATCAAAAAATGTTTTGAAATGCAATATATAGAAACCGAATATGTGTATCATGCTACCCTATCAAAATTAGTATGTATATTTTTGCATAAGTTTCTGGCGGGTGCAACCATCGCAAAGCAATTATCGAATTATATCAACATCGAAAACTAGGCAATGCGAACATCCTACAAAGAACCAATATCTATGAAAGATGCTATCGATAGGAACGAATATTAGATACAACACTTCACACATGGAATAAAAAGCAAATTGAACCACAAGAACGATATGTAACAATAGGCATGTTATATTTCATCAAGATTATAGAGCATTTCGTACCAGAAACAACAAAAAACTAGAACGCGTTAAGTTTATCAAATTGTTTAATTTGAAACCGATATACATACATACACGTATACATTATTTTCGAACGGAGTGATACTTTTTATCAATGCGTACACGATTGAGAAAATAGCGTAATCTGGGGCTTATGTTCATCGTCTCCCTTTTATGGCGCTGCTTACGGGTTTCTCTATGGGATTATAAATGCTGTTTTCATGTCATTAACATATTAACATATCTTCGCCCCAAAGTTTGGATGATATGTTAAAAAGCGGCGATACTTTGTGCAAAGCGGTTACGTAGAAAGAAAAAGTCGATTGAAGAGGCACGTATGACGTAATGTATCCACCATTAATTTAACAAATTATTAGATAAAATGTCTGCAAAACTGTGCCTTCCAGTGTGTATCCGAACGGGTGTTATCAACGTTAGAAACGTGCAGCTGAACGGAGATTTGACTATTTTATATAGAAATGCTATTTGAGTGTTGTTCCTAAGGTATTATTCGAAAAAAAAAATCTTGTAATGCATCAACCCGGTACGATATCTCGTGAGAGCATTTTTTTTAATTTTGTTTGGGACATTTATGAAATATCTTTGATACAAAAAAACTCGTTCAGTGCGCGCGAAAAAATTATTCAGAAGTTTAATATGAAGTTTACACATCTGGGGGTATATATTTAGGGTTCCAACTGTCGAATGCACATACCCAAATGGAATAATTTCGTTGTTATTTCGATTCATCAAAATGAGGGTTACGCAGTCCCTGCTGAACAATTTGAACAAAACAGACACTAACATTTTTATCAGACGTTTGATTTAAACAAACCAGTAAAAAAGATAACTGGTTCATGATTGTCAATCTATGTCATGGACTGGCACCGCTAGCTGAGCGCCAGACATGTCCGTACCTTGTATACTGACATTTTGATAAGAACGTAAACAAACGGAAAAAACACATCGCCTCTATCGTATAACGTACAGGCCGCGTAGACAAATTTCCTGTTTCGAATGTTGTTTTCGTTCCATCCGAGGAGGTAATGCTAGAAACTAAAGCTAAATGCTTCCGAATGCTTCCTCGCATGTTCAAGTGCTCACGATGGTCAACGGCTACTTTGGTGTGGTGCTGCATCGCTGTTTGGTTGATACGATCGGAAGTGCAGGGTTTGAGAAAATATTCCTCAAGTGATATGCAAAGAATGCGGTAAGATTACCTACATAGAATAAGCAATAATTCATGCCTACAATATTGTTTTTTTTTTTTTAGGGAACGTGTTCGTCAAATGTTCCAACATGCGTATGATGGCTACCTCCAGTACGGTGTTCCGTACGACGAGTTGCGGCCGCTGTCCTGCGACGGTATTGACACCTGGGGCAGCTATTCGTTAACGCTGATCGATGCTCTGGATACCTTAGCAGTCATGGGTAACTACACGGAGTTCGGCCGTGTAGTGCAGCTGCTGCGTGATCGATCTTTTGATGCGGATATCAACGTGTCGGTGTTCGAAACCAACATACGCATCATCGGCGGATTGCTGTCGGCGCATTTACTATCCAACCAGGCGGACCTGCAATCGATGGGGTTAGTTGAGCCCGGTTGGCCCTGTGAAGGCCCACTCCTACGTATGGCCGAGGATGTAGCACAACGTTTGTTGCCCGCATTCGACACTGCTACCGGTATGCCGTACGGAACGGTGAATCTGCGGCATGGTGTACCGTACGGGGAAACGGCCGTTACCTGTACGGCCGGTATAGGCACGTTCATTTTAGAATTTGGCACGCTTAGCCGACTGACCGGTAATCCGGTTTACGAAGACGTGGCGATGAATGCGCTCGGCTCACTGTACGACCATCGCTCAGCGATAGGATTGTATGGCAATCATATCGATGTACAGACCGGTCGGTGGATCGCACAAGATGCTGGAATCGGTGCCGGAGTCGACTCATACTTCGAATATTTGGTCAAGGGTGCAATTTTGCTGGAGGAGCCCTCGCTGATGGCCACATTTTTAGAAAGTAAAGCCGCTATCGATCGTTACCTGAAGCGCGAGGACTGGTATGTTTGGGTAAGCATGAGCAAAGGTCAGCTAACACTTCCCGTTTTTCAATCGCTTGAAGCATACTGGCCTGGGTTGCTCAGTCTATACGGTAACACAAAGGAGGCGTTGCGCGTGTTGCACAACTACCAAACTGTCTGGCGCCAGTATGGATTCCTACCGGAGTTCTATAACATACCAACCGGAGAAGCAGGCACAAACCGCGAAAATTATCCGCTTCGGCCAGAACTGATCGAATCCGTTATGTATCTGTACCGTGCAACGCGTGATCCATTCTTGCTTGAAGTAGGCGAGAATATGCTAGAAAGCATAGAACACAGTGCCAAGACCGCTTGTGGATACGCGACGATACGAAACGTTCTGACCCATCAGCAAGAGGACCGGATGGAGTCATTCTTTTTAGCCGAAACCACCAAATATCTGTATCTGCTGTTCGATCCAAGCAATGCGCTGCACAACGATGGCAGCATTGGCACACTAATTCAACCGACATGGCATGACAATGGAAAATCCCGTACTCAAGAGTGTGTGGTAGGTGCCGGGGGACACATCTTTAACACGGAAGCACATCCCATCGACCCGATGGCTCTGCGGTGTTGCGAAGCCCGTCGTAACAGTCTATTTGTTCCGCCCAGTTCCGAAACCCAGAGCGAACGAAACGCCCACCGGGGAGAACTATTTTTCCAGCGTAATCAACGGAAAGCGCGAAATTTGAGCAAAAAGGGACAGCCTTGGGAGCCGGTTGCACGCAACGATGCTACGTTTGCATCAACGGTGGTAACGAAAGATGAGGAAAAGATGACCACCATAAGTCTTCCTACTAGCAGTGCGATGAATCGTGATATCGAAAACTATGACGGAACGACGGGGGCTGTTAAAACCAAAACGATATCGTCGACTGTAACCGTCTTAAACGCACAGGAAAAGAAACCCATCGTTCCTGTACGGAGGGATGGTGTGCCACAGGCTGATACGGACGATGCTTCCCAACCAGAAGAGCCGTCCCCATTGGCAGCCGATTCGAAAGTACCACCATACCCAACCATAACCGAGTCGATCATAAAAGGTGATAATGCAGAAAAATCAAAATCATTCTTTCCACTGGAGACGGAGCGAATCGAGGACGCTCCCATGTCCACAGACCAGTCGGACAACACTGTGATCCGATCCCAAGCCGCGGTCTCTGAAGAGAGAAAGGAGAATGAGGCTGACAAAACGGTCACAACGTTGGTGAAACTGGTGCAGAACTTGTTTCACACCACTGTTGGACAACAGGGCCAAGGAAGAGCTAAATTTGATCGGGAAAAATTTTACCAACTCCTAGCAAGAAGGCGTTCGGCCGAAGAAGCGAACGAGAAGCTTAACATCTCGGCTACGTCTGCTTCCCCTGCCAGTAAAGAGAAGCGATCCAACGAGCTACTCCTATGCCGAGCCCAACCGTACCTTCAAAGGCTCACTCTAATGGGTGAATTCTATTAGACGATATTTCATCGATAAAAAACATCGCAATAAAGTTGATAAATTATGGAAACATCAAGGTCTAGCATGGTTTTCTGGTGGTCTGGTAGAACCCAAATGTTTTGTGAGTTCTCCTGATAAAATATGGGTGCAACCATATTCTTTTCCTTCTTTTATCATTACTGTTAGTGCATTTCTCTTGCGAATCTAAGATGAAGTTATATAGCGGCGTGTTTCCGATTCTTTCATGGTTCACAATTTAGTTCATACTTGCAGTTAAGTATGATAGAACTGCGTAGCTGTTGTTTATTAGTTTATGCACTTTTAATTCTCTTTTACTGTACTTGTGTGGTTTAGTTACATTGGCTTCACATAAACTAGACGTCCATCATTTCGTTTATAAAATGTGTATGTCATCTGACTGCTTAGTTTATGTATCTGATTAATTAACGGATTACGAATTAGCAATTGCATAAAATATTAATCATACATAACTATGTTTGACTTCTGGTACATCGGACAAAAATGTCGAGGAAATTAAACATCTTTAATAAGTATTACTATTTCGTGTTTTTTTTTTGCTGCGTAAATTTCATTTTAACAAATCGAAATAAATAGAGAGCTAGCATTTTCCCTTACCATCAAAAATTGAAATAAAAGGAAAACACGACCATGAAAAACAAACCAACAATCAAATCATGCAGCCACGTGAATACAATCCAAAACGAAAGGAAAACCGAATGCAATTAAATTGTTTAAGCATGTAAGACACAAAGGAACCGAGCGGGTTTCCTTGGGGTGCTGCTGCACAGCTGCTGCTACAGGGTAAACATATTTGCTCTTTAATTTCGTTCGCATTTAAGCTGATGGAGAGAAGAAACACTGAATCGTTCTCTACATTTGCTATTCATTACAAGGAGCGCACTCTAGAGGGCTTTGAGAAAACTGTTTGCATGTGAAAGATATGGATTGGTACCTTTCAGTTGGTTGATTTGATCAGTTCATCGCATATTTTCAGTAGCTCTTCATTTTCTTTTGATTTTTGAATCAACTGTTCGTTGATGGAAATTCGATTCAGCTCCTCTTTCTTTATCTGAGCCTTAAATTTAGCCGATTCCTGTGAATGGTTGCGGAGTGCCTCATCTAGTTTGGTATTGGCGCTGTAAGGAAAGATCGCAACAACAAAGGAAAGTTAGCAAAAGGAAATTAATATTGATGCATATGCTGATTTTTACTTACATATCTAGTTGACTCATAGCGTGACTCTTCATTTTCTCGTACCGCTGCTCTTGGGCTCTCAGACACTCCTCCAGTTTTGTCACTTTCTCTAAAAGTTTCTCCTCATATTCTTTATACTTGATGGCGTTCTTTTTCATGCGCTCATATTTTCTATAAAATCAAAAGAATCATTGAATGCTTTGTGCATCACACTACTACTAACTAACAAACAAGACACTTACGCATACAGGTTTGAGAAAGTTTTCTCTAGCGATTCTAAGTGTTGTGCGTTGATTTCATTGTCCTGCTTGAGATTCTCGCATTCAGCTTCGTGATTCCGAATGAGCGTTTCCTTTTCCGATATCAACTCAGCTATGGCTCGTTCGTATGCTTCAACAACATTGCTTTTAATCGTTGGTAAAAGAAAATATGATTCATAAAAATGTTCGACTTTTAAAGATGTATCATATTGTATTGAAATATGATATATACTGATTTGATGACATTGCATGCTTTCAAACAAACCCATTTTTTACATATTCGTTAGAATACATATCGCGCCTTGGCGAAAGCAAAGTATGTTTGAAACATCAACATTAACACAAAAATGTACCTCATCTTGGAAATTATTTTATCCTTTTCGGTGATCCGCTTCAGCATACTTTCCTCTCGGAGCTCAACGTCGTGCATTTTTTTCTCCATATCAGCAATATTGACCCTGAAATGTTCATAAAGGTTTTTATTAGATAGATGAAAACTGTACTCCCTAAAAATGAAATAAAAAACATGTCGACGGTTCTCACGAGTCAAAACAAGAGCTAACCAGTATAAAGGATCACTGTCCCTGTCGCTTGATTTTACTGCACATCAAAAGCGGCTTAGTGTCTTCATTTACGTATGCAGCAGTAAATGTATTCAAAGTCGCTTATATACAACTAAACTTATTCTGCTTCAATTCAACCATAATATTTAAGAGATCTAGAACGGCCCTGTCTGGCCCTAGACGTAGAAGGTAGGCGTAGACATAATATCGATTTTAAGAGGATAAGAACACCCTAAAATATTGTTTTGATTTTTGCACATGAAACATTAAAGGAACTAATTATCTCTTTCTGAACTGGTACCGAAGATTTTAGTGCGAATGAAGAAGAGCACGATGCAATTCTGTATGCCTCAGCTTTACTTCAAAACATTCGTATGAGAGTCGTCTCTCTTCTGATTTATTTTCGCGGCATCATAATGTTTGACATCATTTCTGCCATTCTGCTACTTACTCTTCATTTTTACATTTCTTGCCAACTTCAACATATCCATCCTCGTTTGTGGTGGCCCGATCGTCGCTAAAATGAAGAAATGTAATCCAGAGTAATGATATACACATCAACAGAATGCGACATGCGTTTCAGCTATACTTTACCTCATGTTTAGAATGGTATTGTTTTGTTTTTCAGGATGCGGTTCAGCAATCATGTCTTCGGGTTGAAGTGTTAGATCATCGTTAGCCTACAATATGAGCACAATGAGATAATATGTATGTACTTAACAATTGCATTGATGATACTACTTACGCTAGAAGCGCCCCCACTGTTAGGAATACTGGTTATGTTTTCAATTGGCTTTTCAGTAATTTCTACCGTAGCTGCAGTTGTAACAGATGGTATGTTGAGGACCGAATCCTGGCTTTCCTCAACGGTCACGCTTTCCGTGTGCGTTGTGGTGATCGGTGTAGGATGTAATTCATTCACGATTGTACAATCTGGTGAATGTTCTTCCGGCCCTGGACATGCAGAAGCTGCGTCTGAGTTGATTTGCACTAGCAACTGTTCACCTTCTTCCGTTTGTTCACCAACTAGTACGTCATGCTCCAAGGAACTAGATGTTAGCAGAAGATGGTCTGAGGACTTGGAAGAATCGGTCGTTTCACTGTCTTCTGCTATCACTGTGTTGTTGTGAGAGCTCTTATTCAGTTCTGACTGCACTGTTTCATTGCCAATAGGTACAGATGCGTCGAGCAGAGAGCATAAAGGTTGCCCCTGCTGAACACCGTTGTCCTTGCCACTTGTAACAAGTTCTGTTTCTAGCGAAAAAGTCGATGGTGTCACCAAATTGTCCAGAAGTAATTCACTGGTTCCGTTGTCCTGCAGTTCCGACGTGTGCTGGATTTGGTCGCACAACTCTGACTGATTAACACTCTCTTGTTTTTGTTGTTGTGCAAAATCAACTAAGGCCAGGCATGGGAATGGATCAACTTCGACACCTTCTATTGTACTGCTGTATTTCGTTTCCGGCTTTAGGATCGTTTGTCTACGCAGAAGAGGGTCAAAGTTAATCAGCACCGAGTTTCTCGGAAGGTCCGCGGCTACAGCCGACGTTGAAGATGCTGCATTCAATTCCACTCTACTTATCGTTGGCTGCGGACAACCACGAGACAGTAAACAATCAAAATCGGCCGCCGAAAAGTTATCTGAGAAAGAAACACCCGAATGGTAAAGTAAAAACCACTGCTTCACGACATATTTTTTTAAACTACTTTTAGTGATCACATTAAAACATCCAAGTGCTTACACGAGGCGAAAGTTTTATTCCGTCATACGGTTTTTTCTCTTTTCTTGTCGCAGCAAAATATATGTATATATACGATACAACTCCCAATCGAAGCACTCGCGAAGGCCATCCGTGGGAGGTAAAAAAGAACGGCAAACCGATGACAATTCACGCATAATGCTATCTCTTTTGCACATTCCAGTTTTCACTTGTTCGTTTAAAATAGGGTGTTCACAGCTGGAACGGCATCGTGAACGAGCTAAAAGCGACTTGAAGAGTACATCGACACTAAAGCAACCAAATAGGCATTTTTGCTACTTCTTTAAAACTGCAAGCTTCTACAAATAACGTACGATCCTAGTCCGTTCAAAAAAAAAAAACCAAAGTTCTTTGGCTTGTAGATGATTTCTACTATAAACAAAATACTATTTTAAAATTAGTTAATCTAACAAATAAATCAGAAGCAGCAGAATTAGCTAAGAAATAAAAGAAAATCCGAATTTCGCTAATTTGCCAAACTCTCGCAACAATATTCAATTTCACAAATCACTCGTTCGACCCGCCACTAAAGATTTTTCCTACCGATACTAAAACCGAATGACATGGGGTAATGCCACGCTTTCAATCAAATAAGCAAATACCTTCTATATAATGTGGACAGAGATTTGTTGTCTCTTGTCAAACAAGCAGACGGTAAACATTTTTATAGTATAAATTGGCATGTAAGACAATCAAATTCAATCACTTCAATTCTACCGGGAGCAATCCTCGACTAGTCACTAGAACCGCAGGTATCCTCCAGACTAAAAACTTGGATGGAACAGGATAACGGATTTGGATAACGAATTTTAAAAATGTTTGTGCTGTTAAATATGCTTAAAATTACATGAAAAGCATGATCAAAAAGGCACCAGTATGAAGTTATATCAATACGACGTATGTTCAATGTAATATGCTTAAACAATACTTGTTATCGCATTTTGTTTTCTTGTATCAATGATTGTGTTTGGATATCCTAATCCTACCACTAAACTACTTATACTAATAACGCACGATTGGCACTGTGTGCACATTATATCGCACTATACGCATAACACCTGCAAGATCTAACAAAAGCGCTCACGGGGTAAACTGCTTTACAACAAAGGCATTTGAAACCAGCTGATTCTGCAGCAAAAGCACTTGCTAGGAGAGAAATTTTATGATAATGAGCGAAATGATTGCTGAATTCGTTCAGTCCTTCTTAGTTTTAGGTATACCGACTTGCAAGATTGCCATACAATTGTTATTAAAGGGAGGTGAGGCGACTTCAATCAATGGAACACACATTCAAATAGTCATATTACAAGGGATATATGTTTCAGCTAATGGCCTTTTGTAATGGGTCGGAATAGACCATTGCACACGATTACACGACTAGAATACTATAACATAACATATATGTAAAAAATGATGCTCGGTAATACTCACATTCACTAGCTGAAGTAAATTGTTCTTCTTCGCCGGCGAGCGTTGATAGTTCGGGAGCGATTTCCGGACGATCCAGGGGAAACGCATCACTCAGGCGTTTTGCCTCAGTGGGGAATTCGTTGATACGAGCTGTACACGGTTCCGCGAATATATTTTCTTTGTCCGGTGTGGGCACATCAAATGGCGTTAGAGCGTTCATCAAATTTGCTTTCAAACGCTCTGTGGTATTGACGCTGGCAGGCAATATGTTGCATTGATTGGACTCTTTAGCGGTTTGCAGAGGAAAACGAATGGAGGAGTCGCCTGTTTCAGAATGGTTTGGGAAGCTACTGTTAAGTACAACGGTTGCATTTGATGAACCTGAGATTTCTGGAGTAATGTTCAGCGTGTTATTCGAATCCGGCGGAACCGTGGAAGCACTGGGTGCAAATTCCTTCTCGCGAATGTTTTCTTCCGAGCATTCTTTCATTTCCTCATCATCTGTCATCCGCACAAAAAGAAAACAAAGTGAATATTAGGATATGAAATGTTGGATACGGTCACGGATCATACTCTACTTACAGATCATGGTTGATTCATTACCAGCACCTGCTTCGCCATACGAAATATCCATACTTTCCATCTTTGATGCTCGATGGTGGTTTAACAATCTAAAAAGGAACATTGTGTTGCCCTCGTCCTCATTAAATTGTTGCCAAAATTCAGAAAATGCGCCGTATGAGGTTATTTTTAAACACAAAAGCGTATTTTGCATAGCTACTGACAAGATATTAAAGCGCGGCGCAAGCCACAAAATATTAAGTACCCTCCGCGCATAAATTGACAGACAAAGATCGGGATTATTGAGATCATCTCGTTGTTCGAAACAACTGGTGTACGATCAACCGTTCCTTGACTTTCATTGAACAACGTTTCTCAGACACGAGTTCGTTTACTTACCGGAATAATGACCACAAATTTGCACGAAAAATGGAGCCTACGGGTTCAAAATCGTTAACATGCACATCCCGCCCAAGCGGTTTTTTGTGTTGAAATTCAAAACACAGGTTAGTCCAATTTTCTTGCCAACGACAGAAGTTGTCAAATTTCTCAAAGTGAAGTGCTCCATTTTACATTGACCGTTACGTCTTTCGACTGAACATATTTTATAATACTCTGACCCACTACACCGAAACATATATTCGGCTGCTGATATTCCATGAGAATTTTTGCATAGAGATAATTTACACAAAACAAAGTGTTCCATAGGCACTTTTAATTAACAATTAATATAGTATGCTACTGTCACTACGAATGTTTCAAACAGCCATTTTGTCCAGGCAGTTGGCGAATATCTGCAATATCTGTCAAACTATGTTCAAGTATCAAACAAGAAAAAATCAAAACAAAATAAAAAATTTCCGACGTGTCGGAAGTATTCGCAAACAGAGGTGTGAAACTGTATCAATAATTGTTTCCCCTTCCATTATTTTTATTATCGTATACTTTAAAAGGTTCCCTTGAGTTCAGTGACGAATTGTTAAAAAGAAATCCGAAATGAATAAGTTAAAAGAGTATGAATCAATCATCAACGCACAGAAGGAACACATCAGTCGCTATGAAAGCCGTCTCAAAGGTATTGTATTTGATATTTGTATCATTAAATGCAACCCTAACTACAGCTGCTGCAGTATTGTTTCAGATATTATTGTCGCCTATAAAGGTATTGCGAAGGAAAAGGCTGCTCTCGAGCAATCCTTACAAGCTTTGAGTGGAGGGAACAATGCTGGAGGCAATGTATCCGCCGAGGCTGACCACGAACAATGCGCGAGTGTAGAATCAGTTGCACATGCATCGGCTGAAGCACAGGTGCAAAAACTGATGCACAATCTCGCCACTATCACAGCCGAACGTAACCGTATCGAAGAGGTGTTGAAGCATGAGCGAAATCAACTGCGCCAAGAGCTGGCTAGCAAGGATGCGGTGATAGAGGAAAAAACTAAACGCATTCTCATCCTCGAAAATCAAAGTCGTACAGATTCAAGCGTCACCATTGCCGGTACTTCAGTGGACCAGCTGCTTAATGACGCAAAGTATGAAGATCAATCTCTCAAAATCAGAGAACTGAAGAAGCGGCTGGATGACGAGCGCAATCTAAATGAGCAGCTAGAGCTGCAGCTGGGAAATCTTAAGACGCAGTTTTTGCTTAACATGCCCGACCGAATGGGTGGGTCGAAGAAACGCGCCGACCAAATGAATGCAGCTGCCACGGAACAACCGTTAGAGGCTGGTCCAAATAGTGCCGTAAATTTGAAAGAATCCTTGCAAGATTTGCAAAAGGAAATGATGAATCTAAAGAAACAGTATGCCATCGCCGTGGCAGATGAAAAGCAGCGCGTCCGTTTAGCGGAAGAGAGTAGTAAACGTTTGAGAGAAATCCATGAGGAACGTGTTGCAAACTTTGAATCACGCATTAGGGAGCTAAGCGAAATGGTTGGCAAATATGATCGTTTAAAGGAACAGGACAAAGAGCACATTTTGCAGCTGAAAAACACGATCGCCAGTTTGCAAACGCAGCGTTCAGAGCAGGATAGCAGCACGCCTTGCGAAAATCTTGACCGAGAATCCATTGAAGATGGTTACATCACGCGTCAGCGTCCAAATGACCATCCGACTGGTCTGGCTCCAGGGGAAAATGATCAAACAAAATGCGATCTAAACATTTCTGCCGACGCAGGGACTGCTGAAGCTGATGTAGACACGCAAAACGAGCTTGAGAAGTACAAACGACGGTACGAACAGACTATGTCGGAAAATCAACGACTGAAGAAAGAGCTTCTCCTGAATCAAGAGTGCATTGCGCAATTGAAACAAAAAATTGACATCCAGAAACAATCGACGGCTCAGCTTGAATCGGAACTTCAGCAGAAACTTACCGAGCAGCAAATGGCTTTGAAAAATGAAACCTCCAAACATGCGGAGGTACTAAGCGCAATGCAGGCATCATTCGAGCGCCAAATCGGCCACCTTCAGGATTCGTTACAGAAACAGCGTGAACGTTCACTCGCGGTTATGGATGAGAAAGATGAGGAAATCAAAACGCTTCGAACATCCCTCGAAATACTGTCTCTCTCTGCGGCTTCCGGCCGGCAGCAGGAACCTTCCACTGAAGCGCCGAACGATGTGCAGGGAGATGGCAATCGCTGGAATGCACATACCGACACCTCCTCGATGATGATATCGTCTTTCGCTTCAATGGACGAAGAACACCAGCATTTACTGCACTACGCGCAAGAAATCGCTCGTAAGAATGTCGAAATCAGCACTCTTCGTACGTCGAAAAATTCGTCTGAGGCAACTCTTCGCAAACTTTTGCAAGAAAAGGTAATGCTTGAGGAGTGCTACAAGGAACAGGTGTCACAAATGGAGCGTGAAATAGAGCGGCTGCGAAGAAATAATCAACTTGAAGGGTCAAACTTAGAGTATTTGAAAAATGTTGTACTCAGTTTCCTACTGACGCGTGATGCCGAGAGTAAAAAGCATATGACGAACGCAATAGCGGCAGTATTGAAATTCGATGATAACGAAATGCAAGCAGTGAGCAATGTTAAGTTTTGAATGAACTATTAAATCCAAACACCGTTGATCGTTGCTTTTTAATTCAGTATGATAGGACCAGTTGTTGCGACAGACGTGAATGAACCAAATAATTTAAATTCCATTATGTTTATAAGTTTCAATACAATAAATTAAATTGATGTTTCAAGATTTCTGGAATCTCACGGTGCTTTATGCTTATTTTATACACATTTTTATCGTAGAATCAGCTTGTTTAATTCCTTCAATGTACGATACTAGCTATGCCCAAGATAACTTGACAAACAACCGGTGAATGTCGAATTTATTTGCAGAGGCAGGGCGACTTTGATATGAAGATTAAATAAGTTTCGTAATTGTTCAATCAGAATAAATCAAAATCGGACGGAACGGAATTTTTCGTAGATCTGTTTAATTTGATCCCCAGCGAAACACCAGTGCTCATAGACAAAACAAACTGATCCTGTCAAAAGTGTGTGGATGTTGCTGACGTTTCCCAAATCTTGAGCTCAATATTGTTTTCGCTGATAGTGATCTAGCCCAAACCTTCTTTTTCCGAGTGCAAGTATTGGACAAGCTTACAAAAAGTGCTAAAAGTCCATTAATTTTGCTGATAACAGTGTCAGCCATTGCTTTTAATTGCTTTCAATTCATCCTCCGTAGCATTTGTGCAAAGCATCAGCGCCTGCTTCAATAATCTTCGCTCAATAATTATTGAAGTTTGTGTCGAGTTTTTTTTCATTACACAGTTTTGTCGTATTATCCACACAAATTGAGTACACTAACGAGCCATAGCAATGGCATCGCGTAAAAGATCCGGTTCTGGTACGAAACGACCGAAGGAAAAAGTGGTGCACATCTACGAACTGCTGTGTCGTGGCGAGGATCCAAAGCGACAGAGTGCACAGTTCTGGGAGGAGTTTTTTCTGCTGCAGCCGAACATGGACATGTTGGAATCGGAATTGCTCAAACTTTCCTCGGAACAGTATCCAGCTGCTAAGCGTAACATATTGGAATTATTCACGGAGTGCATCAATATTCTTTCCTCCGGAAATGCAAAGCGCATACACAACGCACTGCAAACGATAGGTGTATTCATACATGTGCTGTTTCGCAAGCAAACCATTGGTGGAGCCGCAGGTACTGGAGGTGATTTCAACAACGGCAGTGGGCAGAGCATTACTAGCACGCCTGCCTCGTTTATTACCGTGAGCGATATAGAAGAGGATATGCGTGAACTACTGAAGCAGCTTTATGACATCTTAGCAAGCAATATAGCCTCCGACCGGCCGAAAGACCTTTGCATGAAGATTTTGCTTATCATAGCAACCGGTATCGACAATGTTAACGAAAATCGCTTGATAGAATTTATCATTGGACAAAATATGTTTGAGGCGTTTAAACACATTTTAAGTGACTCAACTCTCCGGAATCAGCACGGACATGATGTGGTTACACTGCTAACATTGCTGGTAAACTATAGGAAACACGAAGGAAGCAATCCGTACGTTGTGGAACTTTCACTGCTGGCTGACGAATTTGCTCTGAATGGGTAAGCGACCATAGGCGTGTGAGTTTCCATTTCCCAACGTAATCCCATTTCCCACCGCAATGGTATCAAACTCGTTTTAGCTACGGACAAGTCATATCGTGTGTATTGACAATGTTTTGCAAACAACATCTCCTGAACCTTACGGAGCTACCGTCATCCTCATCATGGTTTTCATCGTTATCAAGTATCGTTGGGAATATGTTCATTTCCGATGAATTATGTTACCGTAGCCAACAGATCCGGTATGGAAAGGAGAAACCGCACGACGGCTAATTGCTTGGCTAAGTACACTCATGGCTTAAATGTACGTTTTGTTTTAGGGCAAACAATGCGCTGTTGCTTGCGCTATACGAAGCAATCCATTTGAACAGGAACTTCATAACGACTTTGGCGCACACACAAGCAGATTCTACACCACCCTCACCATGCAATACACTTAACATAAGCGATGGTACGCCCGACCTGTCCGCGGCTGCCATCCTGGATGCTTCTCATTATTCCACCAATTTGTTTGTGGCTTTGTTTCAATACTGGTAAGAATCGTACCGTGGCATTACTAGTGCTGTATGTATGTTTGTTAAATATCTGTTTTTCCCCTTTTTAATAGCTCGATCGTGATGCAAGACCATAAGAGTGAGCTGAGCGCCATCAACTTGAAACTTTGCTTGCTAATTTTGACCTGCATTGCGGAAGATCAGTATGCCAACTCTATGATGCATGACACAAACCTTACGTTCAAAGTTTCCTTGCATAGAGCGCACATGAGGCACAGAAAGCTGGCGTCGGAAAAAATTTCCAAGCCCCAACCATTGGCCACAACTTTGCTGGGTAAGTGATATATTATGATGTTTTCCTCCCTATTTGTATTTCTTTTGTCGTGTGAAAGAGTTGGTAATAATTATTGATTATCATACTAATTTCTCATCTCAGCATATTTTTGAGTTTGTATGGATTTATCACTATTACTGATTGCGGCACAAGCGTCAATCCAAATGAACTTAATATTTTCAATTATTACTAGTGTTGGATATATTATGGATCCGTTAACTGTATTCCACACTAACTTAATAAGAGAACAACTATTTCAATGATATAAATCGTGTAAATGGAGTGTTAGCATGATTATGGTCCTGTCAGAAATTAAGAAAATTATTCGTTTTTGCATATTAAAAACTCAGTTTAAGATAGCTAACCATATAAAATCTTCTTTGCAGATCTCCTTGTGGAATTTATTGTGTCCCATCTGCTGAAGAAGTTCCCAATCGAATTGTATCTTCTTTGTATCGGGATAATACATCGGATCATCATATACCAAAAACGCTGTCGCGTACGGCTGGCTTACCACTGGAAGGAACTATGGACGGCAATGATAAGTTTGTTAAAATTTCTCATTTATCAGGAACAAAATCTGATGAAAAAGTGCAACATATTCGAATTGGCCCTACAGGTACGAATACATCCGTATAGTGCATAAGAATATGGCAGAATATGGCTTACCACGTAATGCTTTTTTCAGGTAATCAATATTTTCAACCTGTTTATTACGTATGGAGACACTTTCCTGGCGACAACAAACAGCTACGACGAACTTTACTATGAGCTGAATCGTGAGGAGAAAGTGTTTTGCGAACTGCATGCAATGGTGCTGCGTTATGCCTCGATGCAAGACTGCGAATACAAGGAAGACGCGATTCGGTTGCTAAACGCGCTTTCTAACATACTAGCAATAATAAAACATTTTCAAATGAAAATTAAGGAATGGCTCGCCAGCCAAAGCCTGTCGACGCCAACGGAGCAGCAAATACTGGAGCAAATCCAAAAAAACTACGATCTTACACTAAAGCTTCAAGACAGCCTTGACCAGTACGAGCGGTACAGCGAGCGACCGAAGCACGTACAATTTTTTGCCAATTTGGTGAAGCAAGTAATGATCGACACAAGAAAAACGGTGTACTATTTGTTGAAGGAAAGTAACAAGAGTGCCGTGATTGAATGTATGACTGGCACTGGTGTTGCGGAGCGGCCCAGTCCCTCGGATGCTACGGAAATCGCAATAATACATACCACCAGTTGAAGCCGTTTTCTACGCTGATTATTAAAACTTTGCCTCTGTCAGAAAGCAAATAAAACAGTTGTCTACGCTTCTATTACCGTCGCATGTGTGTTCTTGAATGGGTTGAAAGAAATCCTGTTCCTGGTAGGTTGATGAAGAATGTGAATTAGAATGTAATCATAGTAGGCATTTATGATGTTGGTCTTGTGTACATGCCGGATATGTACCACTTTATCCATTTTGCCTATCTAATTGGGATTTGGAATTTGGATAAAAAATAATATGGAAAAAAAATTGCAGGCCACTAAAAGTTTCGCTCCTGGTTTCCCAAGAAAGGTAGATATGCTTATCACTGCGCTCTCCGCAAAACAGATGCAGTTTATGCAGGATAAAAATTGTTTTGAATTTCAATCTTTTATAATGCTGGTAAGCATGTCGCGAATGATTTAACATGTTCTACATGTTAATGCCTCATACCTGTACCAGAAAACTTAACGTATCTTTTCAACCTTTTTTTTTTATTTTTCACGTGTATGTTCCGGGCATTTGGTGAAACTCTGAGAAACATTTGATGGTCTACTATATGAACAGTTGCTTTTTCCGTGTAGGATTTTTGCGATTACAATATAATAATCAAGCCCAATAAAATTGGGCAAATGGCAGAACAGTTTTAGAGTTATGCGCTCATTAAAGTCATTAAACATTTTATATTTTTTATGAACATGTAATGTTTACATTACAGTTCTGCAATTATTTCTATTTTATTCATTTATTAGTGCATGGACTAGCGGGACTGTGCTAAGACTTTGCAGCAATTAGTGCAAGCACAATTCGGTTAGGAGTTTTCGGAAAGCAATCTTTATACGCACCATAGATACACCGTTTTTTTTACACATCACTCATTTATCCTTACTATCGATTTTGTAAAACAATTTCATATTCATTATGAGCACGTGAACGTTCGCCGATCAGTGCTACGGTCTATTGTGGGCTGCTGTATACGTTGAATCTTGTGCTTTTTTCTTGCTCCTCACACACAATCGACCGCAGCATCGACAGCAAAACGCACGCTGGTGAAGAATTGATATATCTTACAGCTTATCGGAAACATAACATACTTCAACAAAACAAAATATGGATAGACCGAGAAACGACCATTCGTTTTCTCGGTTACACTTGCAACAGTTCTTCTCATCGCAAACAAATCAAAACGATTCAAACGGACGTTTATCGGTCGCTGGAATGAATTGCCTGGAAGCTTTTTAGAACAGAATGTCATCATCGCCTTCGTCCAGGATGTTGGCCTGGTTGCGCACATCGATGCCCTCCTGCAGCAGTGCAGCTCTCTTTTCCTCTGCCTTCTTCTTGGCAATACGTTTCTTGTCCTACAAATATACGGAGGCAAATATAATGTCAGATTTTTCTCTTCGATAGACGTATCGTACGATAAGTGTACCTGGATCTTCTTCAGACGATAAAATTCTTCACGTTCCAGTTCATCAAGTTCCGAGATGATGTATGCCAGCGTGCGATCAATTCTGGGGATAATCACTAGAGAACAAACGAACACAAATGTTACCAACTTTTGCGTTCCAGGTACGCGGAGGTGTGATACATACCATGCTCGATAGCATTTACACGACGGTTAGTGATTTTAATCACCTCGTCCAACGTAACGAACGATGTTTGGAGCGAAGCCAACTCCACCAGCAGCTTGACGGCGCTCTGATAGTTCTTTTTCAGTTTCTGGAGCTGCTGGCCACCCTTAGCCAAGCCCGTGAGTTCGTAGGTATCGGAACCGTCTTGGTAAGATTCGAAAACGGGCAAGGTTACACCAGCGACGTTGTCCTTCTTGGTTCTTATTTTAATCTGCGCTTTGGTGACATTCTGTAGAACGACTTGGTTGAAGTCACCGGAGGCAAATTTGGCTTCTGCTAGCGAGAAGGCCGCTTCCTTCATCACCTCACCCATCAGCGTTTTCGTCTATTCGGAGAACGGGCAGGATTCTGTATTAGCATTCACTACAGCTTGCCCTCAAAGACTCTTTAAACCATACCTCAATGATTTTGCTTAAAATCATCCTAAAACGCATTTGCAGGGCATCGGCTTTCTTTTTCAGCAACCCGTGGCCCTTATGGGCACCTGCCAGACGAGCCTTCATTTGCATCTGGGCACTACAAAAAGAGCAACCAACATTTACCGACATTACTTCGCCATCGATTATTTATTCGGAATGTGCAGCAGCCATACGCACCCTCGGGATGGGAAAATCGGAATACGATCCTTGGACGACATTTTGAAAAACGCAGTTTTCCGTCGGTACTAAAGTGGAAACTTGTGTTTTTCTATCGCAGCAGCAGCACCACAGAAACGCACGAAAAACACTCACGAGTCGCAAATTTCAGATTATTTGTGGTCACAAGACCACTAAACACACACATACACCCTTTCTTTGCTGTATGAATTTTGTCATGAAAGCAGGAGGAAGGTCGAGTCACTGCATTTCAAATGCTTCAACTCGTCAGAAAAATGAACGAAATGTTGACGTCTAGTGTGCCTCGTGTTATGAACGTGAAGTCGTTTGTTTACACATCAGAAGCAAACGGAATTTGGATTTCGTATGTCTGAGTAATTTCAATATTTCGTTAATTATACATTAAGTTAACGAATATTCTTCATTTTCTTTTCTGTTGTAATTTTTTTCGAATACATTTTTCGAATGCTTAGAAAAATAGATATCAAATAACGATTAAAGTCCAGAATAGGCATCGAGAGCCATTAGTTCTGAAACGTACCACATCTGGTGCTGGCGGCGCTAAACGTTACTGTCAACAGTCGATGTTTTTGGCGCTGACTTTTTCAAATCTCACGATGAAAATTATTTGTTTAAATATTTCTCGGTTTGTTTGTATTGGTTGTGCTGCATAATGATTAAAATAAATTTATTTTATCAGGTAAGTTTATATTGAACATGCGCATATATTCCGTGTTGTTTAATAATGTGTATTTTCAGATTCATCACAACAAAGATTCTGCGTTTGTTTGAAGATACTACTTTGTTACTGATGTAATCCTATTTAGTTTTTTAATGTTCAAACAATAATATCTTAATATAAACCATACATTTAATCGTTTTCCACGGAAACTTTTTTATGATGTAGATTTGTATTAACGGCTGTTTTGAATAACTAACGAACTGTTAATTGTGCCAGCACAATCATACAATTTTAGCGCTCGCTCCATCATCGGAATCTTCTTATGAACTTTCCTCATTTTTATCATTTCCCGTCTCGCTAAGATTTAATTTATAGTCCTGCGTAGTATCGAGCAGAATGACTATGACCAGATGGGTCCTGCATAACTCGAGCCTCTTCTTCAATGTTATTTAGAGAGGGAGATGCTAAGCTCCAAGTAAACCATATTGCCCCAAAGACCTTCGATCTCTTGATGAGTCTCTACTCGATCATTAACCGAAAATGAAGTCTCTTCCTTGAGAACAAGATTATTGTTTTTAAAGGTTAAATCACGCGATTTAAACTTTCGAAAATTTGACCAGGATAAATTCTGTCATATATTCGCTACCATCGATTGGCATTTCCATGAGGGCCTTGATCTCGGTAGATAACGAGATGTCGAGATAAAAAACGTGCACTGCGCTAACTTCGACATTCTCCTACCGTTTTCAACCGAAGTATGTTTAAGTTTACAGCATCAGCATATCGATTCTAAAGTAGGACTAGGAGTAAGTAGACTTCAATCCTTGCTTCACCGTTGTCCCAAATATTTCTGGAAGCACATAAAATTCGTCGACTATCTTCAGTCCTCAAAACTTGGATCTCGGCCTCAACAGATAACCTAACCGATATTTGCTAACTTTTCGCGGAGCATTACTCGAGTATTTTTTCTGCTCCGCATGGGCATCAACATGTGCCCTTAACTTTTTCTAGTGACGTGCATCGTATATCGGATTCAATGATAGTCTTGCGGTAACTATCGTGAATTCAGGCTGCTCTCAGCAAGCTAAAACATTCGTACTCACCAGGTCCTGATGGCATTCCGGCGTCTGTGCTGATAACAATAGAGAGTAATAGAGTTTTTATTTCTATCTTATTGAAATTGTTCCGTTTTTCTCTGTCCTCATTCATTTTTACAACTCTTTGGAAACAAGCTTTTCTTGTCCCTATTCTAAAGAAGGGAAATTCTTCAGCTGTGTGCTGTGTTCAAAGTATTTGAAATTTTAATACAATCATACCTTCTTAATTTTACCCGCACTTTGATTATCTCGCAACAGCATGGATTCGCTCCAAACCGATCTCCGACATCGAACCTCATGTCTTTCACTTCCTTTATTTCCTTGAGTCTTAAATCAGCCTCCCAAGTTGACACCATCACGTCCAGGATCATACAATCACGTACACATCATATAATCAACACGGTGAGCGCAAGATGCGTGACGACGAATACCCGAAAATGATCTGCGAACCGCATTTGGGTATCACAAATACTTCAGGTTAGTGAAACGATTACGCGATTACTAATCGGTACTGGCTATGTTACATATTGAAAATTTTCTCGAAAAGTATGGAAAGAGTTTTCAACGATCCATTGTCCATGGTAGCAGAACACCAAATGGTGATGCAGTGCATAATTTCAAATTTCGATTTAGTTTACAATATAACCCGAACAATAGTACCGGAATCTATATTTCGTTTGTTAGAAGATCCTTTGTTAGATAGAGCTCAGGATGAAGTAAAAGTGCATTGAACCATTTTTTTCCTCTTTTGCACTATTTGTACGTAGTTTTAAGTACAAACTGTGGCGTTATGTTTCCTTTCCTAGACATGTAAAAACCCTTCCTCAGGTCCCAACTCAAATAATGCACGCACAGATCAGACAGGTGATCCTGTGACAGCGCGGGAATTATAACATAAAAACAAGAATTGATTGATCATACCACAAAACTCTCGCGTAGCAGGATCAAAATATTGAATAAAGCAGATTCTATCCAAACTTCACCTCTGCTGATGCTGACTCCAAGTTCAGTGAAATCGCAGAAAAATGTTTTTCCGGTAGACAAAAGGAATTGGGATCATACCTTCGCGTGATCCACACCCTTTAGACTCTACCTCAACATGTGGCTTATCTTTGGAAACTCCGCTCAAATGTCTCCTATCGGTTCAAAATTACAACATTCATATTAATCATGCACCAACTGTTTGCTTCCAGATCTGCTTTCTTCCAGCAGGCAGACACAAACAACCATGAACGGAACGAACGGAACACGCAGTGTGATAAATTGGTAATGCAATTGGTAGCGTGAAAACTATTAAACAATCAAGCACGATCTCAGGCGTGCTAAGCTGGCACATCGCAGCAGGCGATTACATTTCCAAATTTACTTGTTCCGGAAAGGTTTCGTATCGCTTTTGGGTAGATAAACTTACGCGTTATAGATAAGTTTTCCTATGTTTTATGGGCGGTAGAATAAAGAAACTATGAAATCAAAATTATGCGTCTAGTGCAGAAACAACATATGAACGGGGGGATATTATCTTCAGCCAATCAACACTTGTACTTAGCCGGCGCTCATTTTGCGTACCGGAACATTAATGAGCGAATGTTAACCCCGGCTGATCAAAGAAGCTACAAAGCTAAGCCCAACAACTTTCGTACGCGACGAAATTTAAAAGGTTCACCATGTAAGTTCAAGTGTCGTCGGTAAAAATTTGCTCTAACGTATCACTTGGGGTCGTAAGGGGTCGTAGAAACGAAACCAAAAGGAGGCAGCGACGCAATACAAGTTGCTTACACGTAATGATGGGTTTGAATTGGAATCATCTGAGGTCGTCATCGGTCGGCTTAAGTAAACAAATCTTTCAGAACGGTCCGATGTGCGAAACTAAAACAAGAATAGGCGAGAGGATTAGGTAACAACGGATAATACATCAACAGACTTCCCATCAAATGCATCAACAATAAACCCGCTTACCGATCCGAAGAGCTATGCGACTTTGCCTAAATGGATGATGATGATGAAAAGTCCCACTCTCAAACACCGATATCGGAACAATACTATTACTCTTAAAGAAGTGGTGGCACTGAAGAAAATTTCAAAAAGCCCATACAGCCATTCACATTCATAATTCCACAGTTGCACAGAGTGAGACTAACTCACTATATTTCAGGATACTTCTACAACATGCAGTGTGGTTTATGGTGTTACCTTGCAAAGCAGAGAAAACTAATGTTAGTGTAATTGCCCCCATACAATGCTCATTAAACGAACATTGATTTGACCTTGCAGACTGTGAACATAATGGAACTCGTGCGCGTGCATGTCGCAAACTTGTTTTGTCTCATTGTTTTTTTTTCATCTAATTAATCAATAAATCAATAAACAATCATAGTTATACAGATCACGAGATCAAAAGTGAAAGGAGTCAAGAATGTACCGATGCAGTCGGTAATAAACGCAAGCGCACGCACGGCTTTTCCTAACCCAAGTCAAGATGTGTCGCAACTTTAATTTCTGCTATAAAATTGTTAGTATATAAGCAGCTCATTTTTTTTTTAATAATATCAGATACCCTCCAGAGAAATCTGTTTATGCTAACCCACGAATTCGTTTTTCAATCATTACACAATTTGGCGCAGTCCTCCCAGCCTACTTAGAAATCTGCCTTTATCTTTCTGAGCCCAACTGCTCAGAAATCTAAAAGTTCGTAGTTGTGCCACAATGGTTAGAACTGCTCGACGGCGCACCGATTTTGGCCTCCGACAATGATACGCTTTGTACTAAAACCTTAGCTTAAAGGGTTCGAAGAAAAAAGGGTTTTATATAATTCCATTTCCAAGTTCACAGGAATGTATTTTCAATAAGAGTTGATGATTTATGTTGTGTTACCGCCGCGATCACTTGATACTTGAAACGTATCTTCTACCTCTTCTTAACAGGAGCTTCATTTATGAACTTAACCGTTGGGCACGTTTTAAGCATAAGTTCATATGGCTGTATAACTAGTCACGCATCTAAGACGCACGCATCTGGTGTAGTTATGACTTAAATACACTGTACAGCGTTGAATTTAAAAGGTTCTCTAATGTCAATAGCAACATGTTAAAATATAAAATTTGTAATAACATAAACTATGATGAAGTGTTCGAATAGGAGAAGCGTAGAAATTAATTTATTTTATATGTAAAATGTAATTTTGCAACCACTTTATAGCCATTCATAGTTTTGACAAAAAAGTGTATTATTGAAAAACAAACATTTGATAAATATAATATTTACCACAATATACGCTAGTTCGACAGTAACGTGTCGGAAAAGTACTTGACGATAATATTATCATGTATTTGTACAAAATTTCTTGCACAATTTTGACCATGGTTTGTGCGATACATTTCTACTGTGCCTTCCATTTCAGGAGAGTGCAAGAGAATTTTCCTTGCGTTTGCGCATTTCCACAGTGCACAGTAGCAAAAGGATATTAGAAATGGCAGGAGCAGTAATATCATAGGTTGTCCTTCTTAAATGGGAGCAAAAATTTTTCATTCCATTTTTTTCCAAGGAATTTGGAAATAAATTGGAAACTGTTTCCAACCCAGTGCTACCCAGTTGTTTGTGGTGCATCGTGTATTGTGCTTATATGGTACATAAAACGCCTGTTTCGAGCTCGGCTGTGCATCGTTGAACACTAGGAATCACACATTTCCGCCCGACGAGTGTCGCACCCACATGCACTGGGCTGCTCCAGTTGCACACGAGTTCCAGGTTTAAGTGGATATCAGTAGATATCATCGGTCACTTAAACTGAGTTGAGTGGCAAAACTTGTGCAACGATGACAAACCATTCGCAGGATGTTAGAAAAAAATGTTTGAACTCCTTCGTAATATGGCTGTGGTATGGTTTTGTGCTTTTGCTTCAAATACCCTCCGCTCTCGGTACGTATGTGTTGTATAAACAATTTGGAGGTTGTATTTCATTCCCCGATAAGGCATCCCTTTCGATCGTTTGCTCAAGTTGCAAGTTGCTGCCGTGTAGTGAACGATACATTTCACGGAAACGCAAAACGGAATGGGCACTTGTTTCCTGCAAATATGAGAGCGTTGACATATTTTTTTTTCTTCCACTCCTCACAGGTGCATATGGAAATGTTGTATCACTACCAGGAGAGTGTAGGGACGTGAACGGCAAGAAAGTGGAACAAGGTAAACAACAGAGCGGGCGAAATGGCCCATTCCCGGAAGCGTGAGGGCGCATCTCTGATTCGGAAAATTCTTTACACCCGTTTGTATCGTTCGTATAGATGCACACTACGTTCCACCGGGATCGGACAGTTGTCGGTTGTGCGAGTGTGATAATGGCCATCCGAAGGCATGCAAGACGGTGTTTTGCACTCCGCCTCATGATTGCAAGTCTTTCCAGATCGGTAGCTCCTGCTGTGAGTTCTTCTGTTTGGATGATACCATCGGCAATACGTCGGAAAAGACCTATGATGTCGGGATGTGACTAGCGGCCACTGGCGTGATAGTGACATTTTCGTTGACCCTTCTGTTCTTCGTTATTAGTCGACTGCGACACCGCAAGAGTCGTGCCCAGGAGGGCCGCGAGGTGATCGACGATCCAAATCAACGCAATTTGGTTAATAACGTAGGATACATCGGGGGCAACATAGGCTATCTGGGTGGTGGTACGATGAACATGGACTATTCATACGTCGACCATGCCCTTGCCCCGCACTACCAGCTTTGGAAGCCGCCTGGCGCATATTACACCCGAGGGGAAGCACCACCGCCTTACGAAGAGGCCATCGCAATCGCTCATGCCGAGTCGCTAAGCTCGTGTACCGTTAGGTAAGTGTACAATAACTGTACTTAGCTGTTAGATAGTAATAAACTATTTTTTTGATCACATTTAATAGTAAAATTAATTATGGAAACGATCGTTCGAATTAATTAGTTTAAAAACTCATCATAACGCGAAGATGCTTCAAATTATTGCAGTGCCATCACTATCAGGAACTAATATTGTCTAAATGTAATCATAGCCAAATTAACGTGATGTATACACTTGCAGAAACACAAAATGGAAGTGGAAATGAACGATCCATTCAATTTCATACTCCTTTGAATGAATACACATCAAGATGATGGTGGTTTTCAAGTTCAAGGTCTCCGTCTATAAAATCTTTAAAACGGCCTTTGGCTGTGTGTCATATAAGCTAAGGCCAATGAAACTATCCCCAAACATGAAATGTCACTCTCATTCTCTTTTCGTTCGTCGCAAGATAACGTTTTCTGTGCCCTAGTTTTGGCCCTATTTTTCAACGATGTTAGTACTACTCTTAAAGCTTCCAGGTCACTTGTTCACTTGTAGGCTGATGATTGAAAATAATCTTTTCCAGTGCCAGCACCAGTGCTTCCTAGATTCACTTATAACTTGGTGTACCAGAAATTTTAATGAAATATGTCCCGAACGGTTTCCTATCATTTCTTGCTCCCGTAAGCGTCATCCAGTCCCTTGAACTATGCTTTAAACACTGTCGATGGTAATCAAGTTCTTTGCTTTCTTTGGCTAGGTATTTTTTATGTTTGCTATACGATCGTTAATGATATAGACTTGTTAAAGAAAAAACCTACAAAATGCTTAGTTTTTTTTAATCGTTTGAGTTGCGGTTTTTAAGAAAAAAGATGTTTATAAGCACTATACGTTTGTCATGTTTGTTTTATTCTTGAACACGTTTATGGCTTGTTTTTAAGCTTGTAGGATTGGTTAGCATTGAATGTGTTGAACCAAATCGCTCAGCCCTGGTATATTTTACCGAGACTAATGAATCGTTCAGATGTAACACTGCTTGCATCATGTTAACATTAGATTATTGCTAAGCAACACACAATTCTTTTGCTCTCTATGTTAAGATGGCATATTACCTCAAGATAACAGAGAAATCGTCCAGCTTGAACACATTGTATCGATGATCCTTTCTAAAAATGCATTCAACGGTAGCAGTAATGAGTTTTACTTTTAACGACATGCACATATTCGTTCCTTGCTTAAATAATTTCTTATTGCTTTTAATTTGTTTAGGAACACGTTTATTTACGTATGTTTCTTTTGTTTAATCTTTCTTTGACTTTGTTCTAACTGCTTATTTATTTATTTATTTTTTACTTAAGGTTGGCATTATATATTTTAGGATATAAGCACGCTACTTTCCTCCACTGATTGAGTGTGGTGTATGCTAAATAACATCGTTATATACTTACTTTCTTAAGCTTTTCGGTAAAAGAGAGGCCATCTTGTGTTGGATTAGTACATCATGCAAGCAAGTCTTTAGAGAATAACGCTCCGTTTTTTTTATGTTTTTAAATACTTCTTATGATGTTACCCTGCATGATATCAAACTTACAAATAAGATTAGTTCAAGCCGACACATGGTCGTAAAAAAGAAACGAATCGAATGATCGTTTGAATGGTCATGTCTGAATTGTCCCGGACAAGCTACTTTACTTTGCGGACTGACCGATGCCCAGATAAAGTTTAAAGTTATAGTTTACACCGTATGGTCAACGAACTATACAGTGAGCGTCTTACTGAACGAATGATTTGTAGCCGCTTCATCTTTTGCAAACATTTCTCTGAGAGGATAACTGTCAGGTTCAGACTGTAAAATGTATTATCCATCATTAAACCGAACATAATTTCCTTGAATTCGTAATTCATGTAAATTACATTTTAGTATTTTTTAAATAATAATTTTGTTTAATATTAATGTACTGTTTGCTAGCCATGTAAAATGAGTTGATTCCTATTTGTTTGATTTAATTTCCAATTCCAATCCAAGGTAAAGTTTCATCGTTACATTCCATCTATTTGTGGTTCGTTGGCATTCTTTGCCATCATTGGAAGAGGATTGCATAGCAAAGGTTTTATTGTTTTTATAAATTTCGATTCAAACCTCATCCAATCGATTACCTTACAATGAATTTAAATGGTTTGAAGTTGTTTTTTAGATTCATTCATGTTTTAGTTTAATTATTTACATGAATCTTCATTTTTATGAAAACTCATCAAAAGTTTCAATAATGCTAACATTTTTATCATTGTAAATAAAACGAAAAATCGTTTTGCATGGTTCACACTACAGTTTGGAACGGTTTTCTTCGTCTTTATTGCAGTGTCGCAACATCGACGGGACGAAATTTTCCTCTCGGCGTCGTGCAGGATTCGGACGCCGTGTCAAACATTACGGCAAACACGACGAATTTGATAAGCATCAACATTAATGGGAATTCGGGAACAGGGCCTAGTGCGACCGTCGCCGAAATCGGTAGCATTGATACGAGCAGCTTGGGAGCGCGCAGTGTGGCCACCATTACCACCGAGGATCATTCGTTCCTGGCGTCGGGTACTAACGGACGCACCGCAGGTTTGAGTGGGGCCGATCGACACGCGACCGAGCTGAACGATGATTTGCAGATGCCAATGTACAATCACCATCCGTCAAACCGAACGCGCCAACACGAAGGCTTGGAGAGTAACGACGGTGGTCCGGGAGAAAATGTAATGTTAAGCGGCGGCAATCAGTATTGCAATGGAACGAGCACGATGTCTTACGCGAATGTGGAGCCTGAACTGTGCATGAATTCTAGCTGCGAGTTGAACATCAACGCTCACCAATGCAACTTTAGCCAGCACAATGGCGGTGTGATGGTTGCTGCCGCGATTGGTCCCGGACAAACCGCGACCACCGGCGGTACGAACGGCGGTGCGAACGGCGGTGTTGTGGCGAAAGATGACCATTGTTCTTCCATGTCCGTGTTTCACAAACCGAACCGCCAATCGATAAGCGTAGACAAATTTCTCGATTCCGGTCACCATCACCACCGCCAGCCGACGGGCACGGGTGCCTGTGGTGATGGGAACCTTCATTTAGCATCCTCTTCTCAATCCTCGGCCGCACAGTCATTGATGCAATCCGTCCCGGTACCCGCAATGTTCAACGATGATATAATAACGGACGGCAAGTTTAGCAACTGCGGTTCGGACAATGGTATCGATGTAATTAAGAATCGGCTAACGGGCAAAAAGTATCACCGCACAATTCCACGCCAGTTTTCCGTTGTTGATCCCATCATCAATCCGATAAAAACGAACAACAATTTCATGGCCGCAGCAGCCGCAGCAGCAGGAGGAGGAGCATCTTCGGCGTCCACCACTACATCGTCGACATCGTACGTCAACGCGGCGCAGCATAATCGGGTCATGTCGGGTGAGCTGGGTGACAAACCGGGCCCCCATCGGCTGGTCACGCAGGGAGGAAACGGAACACCGACTGGTACCGGCCTGGCACCGGCCGCGGCCGGCGGAAATGTTTCTCAAACCACCAATCGGAAGGTTTGCCACTGCCCGGTGCAGCACAAAGCGCTGTCGGGCTATCAGTCAACGGCACCGGTAACGTCGCTGGGCCCATCGACGGCCTCGGGTGAGGGTGGTTACCGTAGCCTTCGCGCGACCTCCGCGGACGTACTTCATAATCGAAGCGATTCGCGCAGTAAACAAACATCCGCAAATGGCGATCTGCTGACGATTGTCAACAAACGGGGCGGTGGTTTGGGAGCGATCAGGGAAAAAGTTCCGGGTGGGGGTGAAAATACTCCCAAGCGAGGAACCGACCTGGGGCTGATGAGCCAACGATACCACGAGAAGGAGTATCGCAAGGTCGGTTCCACGTTTGCGGACGGTATGGTAAGTGCGAGCGGAGGCATGATGAAAGCCAGGCAGCAAAACAACTACCACCATCAGCCACATGGTCATGCCGAGTATAACGCACATATCGTCGGTTCGGAACGCAAGGCAACGACGCAGGCCGCATTGGAAGAGCTCATGCCAACGTGCTTGCAGGCCGGCACTGGTATCGAAGCCGAGGAACGTTCACACGTGCTGCACGTAAAGAAGTCCTCATTAGCCATGAACATGGCCGCCGACGTCGGTGGTGGTATTCTGCATAATCCTATTCTTCCTCCGAAGGTTAAGAAACAGCAGCATCATCAGAATCAAGCCTACCATCGAAACGGCAGCAGCGGTGGCAGTCAGCAACAGCAGCAACATCAGCAGCAGCAGCGCGAAAACAGCTTGTCGCTGCACCAGAAAATAAATACCAATACTTCCGAAAATGCGTACATTCGCGAAGGCTCAACGGGTGGAAGTGCGAACGGTGGAGGCGCTAAACTGAGCGAACTGCGCAAGTCTCCTATGCACGTGACTCACGATACGGGCGGTGCACTTAAAGTTTGCAACAGCAACAACGGTCTGTCGAATGGATACTCGAACTCTCTGCCCCGGCACTCGTTTACTGCTGCCCGAAGCTACGAGCGAAAGCAGCGCGGCGAAAATCTTTCATCGCACAGTATCGGTCGTGGATCGAGAACGAATCGATCGGTAGTAGGCGGCGACGTTGTCGCCAAAGGTATGATGCAGGAAAAAGCACCACATTACGATAGCAACACGCTGCCGAAAAATAACTCGAACAGTGGTGCGCGCAAAACGAGTCTGGTGACGGAAGCGGTCAACCATATACCGTCTGTTATCAACATACCAGTATCGTCCCACACCGCCATGTCCTTCGGGAGAAGCTCGAATGCTAGCAACGGTACGAACTCCGTCTGCGGTGCCACCAGTGTCCACGATGCTACAGCGGCCGAAGGTACGACCTTTCTAAACGCTACGACACACAACTCGCACGATACCACCGTAACCACCACGACCGCAGGCACCACCGCTGGTGGGGATGGAGGGACCAGCAGTGCTAGCAAACAGCCAATGCTGCTACCATTGCCAGTGCTCATGACAACGATCACAAACTGTGCCAACCCGAGGGAACACATCCTACCGAACGATAACAGCCTCGACGAGGACTACCTAAGCGAATGCGAAAATTGCAAATCATCCGCCAACAATATGCGTTACTATCTCGACCTGGAGGACAGCAGTAAAGCGTGTGTTCCCATACAGGAAACGATGACACTGCAGAGGAAAATTCCGGACGCCACCGAGGAGGAGCAGCAAAACTACTACCGCGTTTCCTCGACATTGCCGACAAATACGAGCAAACGAACTGCACCGTAAGTGTACCTTTTTATACTACTACGAACGAATTCACCATCGATTTCAATAGCGTTCAAGAAGGGATTTAATGTTTGCGAAATGCAAAAACGCTGTCACGTTTTACACAATGCTAAATCTCATCGCTCTCCCCGTAACGTGTTAAGGAAAAAATAGTGTTAAACGTGTTTTTTTTTCAATCAAAAGCTGACAAATCTGTCTACATTGAGAGCAAGGTTTCGATTGGATTTTCTTTTGAATCGTTTTACATGTGCATTGACACATGCTTAGCAACTTTCAATCTATTCGGATTAGAAATGAATCTACATGATTAGATGGGAGATTGGCAGAATAGTAGGCGAGTAGGATGGAGAGTAGGAAGATTCATAGGAATCCATTATTCTATCGTTTTTTATTTTGATTTTATGTTCTGTTGAAGATAAGCAAACTAATGATACTTATGATCTTTATCTATATACCTCAACTTCTGATTGATTACAACCATTTGAAATCGTGATTAGAGCGCCGTCATCGCTAGAATGTTTCTGGATACCAATCTTTTCCGAAGAATTCAAGTTCAAGTAGGCTATGTGTAGAGGTGCTTCGCAGTATACCAGTTTTCAGCAGTACCCGACGGTTATTGCATAAAGCAATTGTGGATTTCCAGTATTTGTATGTTTGATAAGTCTGCCAAAACTTGTTTCGACGTAATGTGTGCGAGCCATTTGGTAGCCTTCACAAATTAAGCTACCAGAGCATTAAAAAATACACTAAGGCATTGTTCTGAAAGAACAACATATATCATGATTTTTACAATGCTTTTCATTGTGCATTTGACTATCTGGTTTTTCGTTTTTAGTTAAAATGAAAATTTGCAAAGAAACATTAAGAATTGCTCCCATCACTTCAAGGTCAGAAGGGAAACATTTTTCATAAACTTTTAAAGGAAGTTTTGTCTTGTAATCTTGTAGACCCCAAGACAGGCAGGCAACGATTTTCAACGATAAATCGACAACAATCCGACACACAAAAACTGATTACCAATGAACAGAAAACCTATAAATTAATGGCATAAGTAGAATGCTTTGATTCCGATCACTTTACTATTCAATTACTTGCAGCGTCGTCAACAAGGACCGAGTGGCATGGTTTTCTACTATACCGGCAAGTTCGTCGTCGGACGATGAGGAAGCGTGCGAGTAAATTCATGCCGGCAGCGTGTGCGACCTACAACCCTTTGCGATGCACATGGCAAAGGAAAGGTGACCAACGAATACAAATGCATTGGAACTGCTTGATGATGAAACTGAAATCTTGAGTGTGTGGCCAGAATAGATCTTTGAACTAGAAATAATAGTTAAAATCGATAAAACAGTATGTTGGTAAAATCAGAACATGAATTCCAATTCATAAAACAACAGATACAGTATTAATTTTTAGCATTGTGGTGGGTTTCTGTACAATCCTAACGATGTTTGTAATACTTCACTGTAACCTGCCAAGTTGGTGTATATCTATTTTTGTCGAAATTCGAACTCATGGAAACAGGAAAATAAAAGATATTGTGAGGAAAAAAAACTCTCCTTGTCGTGTGTATCTTTTTTATAATACTTGCGCACGAATAATATCACCCGTCTACTTACCATTTACGATTCTACACACTCTATCGGTAATGTTGCTTGGACAAATGAAATGCTCTTTAAGATTATGAATATATCTTTAAAACGGTTCACAAACGTTATTAAAACAATGAATACAAAAAATGGTAAAGATGTCGCGATAATGAAAAACATAAATATATTTAAATAATTTATTTATGGCCATTTGTGCCGGCCCGTATAGTATCCCGTCGAAGATATGCACATATGGTATGATGTATATGATAGAATAATTTAACAAACAAACATAAAAATGGTTCACTCTGGCAAAACACAGTTCGGTTATAATGTCCAACAGTGTTATAATAGTAACGCTTGTAAAAATAATCGGTACATAAAAAAAAACAAATGGTCAGTTACAGTTGGCAAAGGAATGTGTAAGGTGTCCTCGTTTGTTTAAATAAGTTATGAAATAATATAATTATATCTATATATTTATACAAATATTGAGAGTAAAATGTTCGAACATGCTACTAGCTTAGGCACTGCTGCACTAAGAGCTGTGGGCTTACGCACCTGAGCGCACAGCTTTGTATTTTGTGTGTTTTCATCCGCTTCTTCCTTGTCTGCGTCTTGTTATTATATGTACGATAAATATGGCTTGATTACTTGTTACTACAAAAACGAATGCAAACAATTGCCATAAAAGCTAGTGTCGTGCTGCTTTTACAGCTCATGTGCCCCCGTAGCTCTCTCTCTAGTCGCGCGTGTCATGGCTTACTATTAACTACGGATCAAGACCAAGATTGCCCTACCGATGCTGATGCGTAGTTACTTCACCGTGTGTGTGTGTGTGTGTTTGTGTACCGCGTTGTGTAAGGTATGCATGACGTTTCTTTTATGGTTTGACTGAAACAAATCGTAGTAACCGTAGTTCGATTCCGCACCCTAGCCCCATCGCGCAGCCAGCGAGTAAAGCGATTTCAGTAGCTCCAGTGCACGCGTGTCTGAATTGTGTGCGGAGCTGTGTTTGTTGCTATTCCCCGCAGGATACCCTAACGAACTCGAAAGATCCTTCGGTAGGCGCTGGGAAACGACGAAAGGTGGTTTCAGTTCCGAAGAAGAATCCGACTCCAACGACTCTATGGACCTGTACTCCGTATCCGCTGCCGTAGTGGTTGTGATGGTTGTCGAGCTCACGTATTCGGGAGCATCCGTTGTCACGGTGGCGGTTGGCGGTAGAGTCGTCACAGTAGGCTCCGTTGTCGTGAAAATAGTGGAACTGCTGTCGACGGTCGTTTGGCTCAGCGTGGTCGGAAGTGGTGTGGTCGTGTATTGCGTTGACTGCGCTTCATCGTATCCGTATCCCCAGCGGCCCTGGGTATTCACTGCTTTTGGTAGGTAGCTCGTTTGCGCTTCGGCCGATGGATAGTACATCTTTGTGGTGGCAGCCGTAGTCTGGAAATCGTTTCCCTTCGACCATTCGTCACTGGTGTACCCTTCATCTTGGTTGACACCTTCCTCACTGTTGCCGTCCCCGTTGGAGCCTCCACGCACGTTTGAATAGTTCTCGGTCGTGGCTGTCATATTTAGTACCGTCGCCGTGCTAGCGAGATCGTCGTACAGCGCGTTGGCACCGCTATTATAGCCAATCTCTTTACCCCGCCGGTGAGCCGAATCGCGTTGCCCTCCATCCACCACGCTTTGCAGTTCGTTGCCAGTCTGACTGCCCGCCACACCGCCGATGTTGATTAGTGCCTCGAGCAGTGCCTTGCGTGACTCTTCGTTCGCATTCGTCGCATCATCGTCGCAGGTACGTATCAAGAGCAGAATCAATCGACGCATCGATTTATCCTTATCGGCCATTTTCATCACCGTCATTAACTTGTCCGCTTGGGCATCGTTTAGGTCACCAAACATTTCGTTGGCCTTTTTTTGCATCACGTTCGTATCCTCGCGCAACTTGTCGCTCATGCGTGTCGCCTGATCGTCAACGACCACCGTCGACGACGACCTAACCGGAGCCACCTCGTGATCCTCCGGGTGCAGCAGCGTACCATTCCAACCGTAGTGCCGTGGCATCTGAATTGCTGGTGCATGGGCCGCCGTCGGTTTCGGTTTCTCCAGCTCCATCAGCTCATCGTTGATCGTTAACGGATCGAAAAACACCGTATAGGACATGGTGGTACGGGATGCCGGTACCGTCTCCGTTTCCTGCTGCACAGTGCCTGCCGGGGGATTCGCGGTTGACGATGGTTTGAAGACGGTCGTCGTGCTTGGATTGTCTCCCGTAAAAGCAATATCTTTAAAATTATGCAAACTAACAACACTATACTTGTTCCGCTCGTAGATTGGCCTGTTATTATGGCTGGCCAGTATGGATCCGCTTTGAGCGCGCTGCAGCTGCTCGTCGTCCTCCAGCGGATGGGCAGGTTTTGGCCGTTGCACCGTCGCGAACTGCTGCGTGGATATTATTGGTGGCTTCAGAACTGATTGTGGGGCCGGAATGGGCTCGTTCGCACTATTAGCCGTGACCGTCGGTACGCTTAGGTCCAGCTGGTTGTTGTTATTAATCGACGATGATGCGCTCGTCGTCGTTGTGACCCTGGTCGGTGCGTACGCTTTTTCGTCCAAACTAGCCACTTGATCGACAAACCGAGTACCGTAGTTGGATGAGGCCGGTGTTCCAAGCTCCCCGTTCACTTCATCGGCAAGCTCGTTGCGGCTGTTCGTGATGAACTGTATGGACAAACTTTTGCCCTGCTTCCGCGCCGTCCCATCTGCGTCACTCCTCGGTTTATCGTACTCCACATTATTGTCGATGGTCGTTGTGGGAATCGTTGCCGTTACCGTCACCGTTGTGTCCCCATCCGTTGGATTCGCGTTGGTTGTGGTGGTGGTTACGTCGGAGAAATCAAGAACTTCAAAATTTTCCGCACCTCTCAACGCAGCGTAGCTGGCCAAACCATCATCCGGCTGGGGTGGCGTCGTCGTCGTGCCGACCAGCGGCGAAGCGACCGTTTCATCCTCTTTGATATTTGCCCGCTCCGCCACGTTCAGCTTGGTGGACGATCCGGTTTGCGAATCCGGTGCTTTCGGGCGAATCTCAGTCAGTATGCGGCGGAACGTGATGGGATCCTGCAGGTAGGCCGACAGCGCGTGTGTAAAAATCTGTGCCAGTTCGCGAATTTGCGTCGAGTTTGCCATCCCAAAGATCGGATAGCGGGAGGACTGACCTTCCAGGTCGTGCTCCATCTGCGAGTCCATGTACAAATCCGTTTCGGACACCGTTTCGTGACTCCGTTCGTCATCGATGCGGTTACCATCGTTGGCATTGTTTCGCGCCTGAAACAGTCGATCATACTCGTTCAGTGTGGTGCGCGTCAAGAGTGAACGGTGACCGACATCGGCGTTAGATTTGCGTCCATCGGCCGATGCCAGCCGCATTCGTCTGAAGCGATCGACATTCGGACTGCTTCCTGTTGGATGCAGCAAAAACTCGAAGGACGTTTTCGACGGCAAAGTGGCCGACGCAATCGACGAGAACACACCACTTGCTGCTGGCCCATTGTGTGCGATGGTGGATGCACGGGCAGGCGCCACATCTTGCGCCGCGATTCCTTTAGCCGTATCACCATTATTTGCGGTTTCGTCAATATTAAGACTTTTGATAGTTTGCATAATTTCCATTGCATGATCCATTACGGACTCCTCGTCGGTGGTACCAGCACGCCGTACCGGTTGCGTGAATTGGCCGGCAAAGAGTTCCGATTCTCCGACACCACTGATTGTTGTGGCCTTTGTCGTGACCATGGCATCCCCCGTTTTTGCTCCCACCGTTGGCACCGTTCGCGTACTGGTGGTGAACGTCGGTACGGTTGGGGTGTAAAATTGCGTAACTTTGCCGCTCAAATTCAGTTTTCGTGCCGTTGTGTAAGGCATGTAGCTCATCGCACTTTTGCCATTACTGGGGCCGCCGCCGTTACTCTCCACGCGAGCTTCCCTTGGCAATGCCGTAGTACCATCGTTCCCTTTTGTCTCCGTGTGGCGTTGTTTGCTCGCGCTGATTAGATCCTTCGGCAGCTGATCCTGTGCGTAGTACGTATTGAACATTTTCTTTGCGATCGTCGCAAAGGACGCACTTTGAGCGGTGTCCTGTATTTCGTCCGACACGAACGACAACTGCCCAACGTTGTTCTTTCTGCTTCGGCCATGGTCGTTACGGTTGCTCTGGTCGCTGAGCGCACCAGTTTCCGCCGAGTGGATCCGATCGATGCGTCTATTGAATTCCTGCTGGCGTAAGTGGTTCGTGGTTCCTAGCAGCAACCGCTTGTCCTGGACACTGATCGTGCCCGGATTCACGGGCTGCGGGATGGGATGCTTGCTCTGCAGACGGGCGCGCTTGGCTTGGGTCAGCATTTCCGTACTTTCGGCGAAGTGGTTAGGCGTTGCGGCACAATCCACCTTAAACCACCAATCGCAGATCAGATCGAGCTGCCGAAAGATCGTACCGTTCGGGCAGAGGAACGAGATTTTCTTCCCATCGTCGCAAATGTGAAACACCTGCAACGAAAGTGAGGGGATTCCATGGGTTGCACAAAACTACCTCGGTGTAGCAATTTGTTTTTTGTTTTGTTTTTTTTTTCTTCTTGTTCTTCCTTCTCTCAACTTTCTTCCGCCAGCAGTAGAACGTAGAACACAAACGCTACACTTTACATGCTACAAAGGCAATATCGGAAACGCGTATTACTAACCTGACAGCGGGTTTCCAAATCGGCGAAGTAGCCGTTGCCGTGTGTTTTACAGTCAAACACGGTTCTCGGGATGTGTGTGAGCACCGGAAAATCTATACCAGGTCGGCCGACCAAACCTTGGTAGCTGTCCATTTCGACACTGCTGACGGCATTGGCCACGGTGCCTCCATCGGGTTCTTGCATCAGCGCACTCCGGGCACCTGGACGCGATGCTAGCTGATACGGATCGCGCTGAACGCCTTCCGAGCTGCCTTCACTCGTCGACAGCTCAGATACAAGCACAAAGGTCGGCCACACTGCACGAAGAGTATGTAAAAGATATCGTACGTATTTTTTTGTTTTTACTAGTCCCAACAGACAATGGTACAAATGTCAAAAGTCGAGCAAACTTTCAAACGTCCGTTTATCTTACTTCTGAAGGAAAATGCTTTTGTAATGTAATTCGAAACTATGCGGGTATATATTTATTTAGTTTAGCTAAAAATAAAGACGTTAAACGTCATCGTTCAGGAATAGTTTGCACAATCGGTCCGGGAAAGGCGATTACCCAAAACCGCAAAAGCACCGCAATTGTCTAAAAGCAAATACTGGCTTCTCTACTTACCTAACCGTAGCACCAATGCGTAGAAAAACATGTTGTCGTAATGCTTAAAAGAAAAACACAAATTTAGCTTAAAATGACAATAAAGCGATTGTTGCGAACATTAATTTCATTGCCAGCTAGAAAGGTGACAATTACTTACATGCAAGTTGCTCGCCAAAGAAACGGGGTAAAAAAACGTAGAGCGAAATAGAGTAGTAGAATAGACGAATTAAATGACCCCAGTCGAAGGCAGCACGTGTATAGATGACGAAGGCGTCTATAGCATTTCTCGCAAACGTCGGTACATTCAATCGTCAACGCATGAACGAATATACATCCTGCATGCTGGCTGTAACGCCTGTAGAACCATTAAAAAATGATTAAAAAATCATGAAAATTCATTAAAAACTAAAATAAAATGAGAATTGTACTCGAACATGTATATTCGATTAAAATGTTGCAATGTTTAATCGAACATGAACATGTTTATGTGAAATGCGCGTTATGTTTGCTTATTAATTCATAAATATGTAGCAAAAAGAAAATAATTTCCTGGTAAATAAATGGTGAAAATGTAGAACAAACTCAACTCTCTCTCTCTCTCTCTCTCTCTCTCTCTCTCTCTCTCTCTCTCTCTCTCAAGGACAAAATTAAGTAAAAACTGGTTAAAAAGCAACAGTTAAAGTTT